>MU686489.1:0-90257 GCA_026770625.1 Nicotiana glauca
GGATAATTCCTTATTGTATTTGTGTTAACTAACATATGGCATGAACTAACGCGTGTGGATATGGGTTGTAACAAGAATGCGATCACAGAATTGATATGCGGACCGCTTTCCTGCCGCAAAGTTAACCAGGTGAGCAGTCAAAGTTGATGTTATAAATACGGTCCATTATGCGACCGCATAATCAGAATGCAGACATCATTTCCATCGCATACCCAGGCAGAGATGTTCAGTGATTGGGGTCAGTTATGCGGTCCAATATGCGGACCGCATTCCAATTCGGCGATTGCATAGTGCGAACGCAGATCTTGCTCGGGCTTCTATTTTATAAAATTTAAAACCCGACCCCCTTTCTAATAAAACACCCCAACCCCTCATTTTTACATATTTTCTGAACAAAATAAGAGAGAGGGAGGAGAGGTTCTTGAGAGATAAAGTGGTCTTCATCAAATTGATTCTTCAAAAACTAGCCAGACCGGGGAAAATACTAATTGATTGCCTTCGTTCCCACTCTTACAGGTAAAATCCCTAAAACGTTTTCCTTGATTTCCAGATTTTAAGATAAGAGAGGGAGTCTCATGCTTTGATTCTTGAAATAATTGGTGGAAATTCACATGCATGTCTTTCAAAATCTAAAATTTAGTAAGGGGAATTGGGTAGAAGTAAGGGGATGTGCTTGATAACCTAAATAAGCTCGGATAGTAATTGTGAATTTCAAATTCTAAAGTGCATGTGTTAATTTGTGAACTAGATTGACGTGGCTAGATTGCTTGGTAACTGATATAGGAGTTTAAAAAGGGAATTCGACCCCAGGTATGTATGGCTAACCTTGACTTTTTTAAATCGCCATGTTGGTGTTCAAATGTTTTGTATGTGACATCCACATGGGTAAATTGTGAAATTTGTGTGATTTGCATGGTTATGATTATGATATGTTGTATTAGCTGAGAAACAAATGACATAAGGAAAATTGTAAGTGATGCAACTAGAAAAATGGTGACATTAACATCTATGGCTTATCGTGGGCAAGTATTGTTGTAACGTGAAATACTTGTGAATTGTTGAATATGACGGAAGTAGTATTGATGGTTATGGAAACACTTGTAAATTATTGTTGCTACTCCCTAAGAAGTGTTGTTGTGATCTTTGTGAATCGGTTATTGTTGTTGTTGTGATTGTTTGTGAATTGAAACTATTTGGTAGGATCGGGTTGCACGCTACAACACGAAGTAATAAGGTGCGGGTTGTGGTGATAAGGGTGGCCGAGGTAATAAGGGTGGAAAGTGATCGAAATCACTGTTAAACAGAAAATATGAGCAAGAATGTGAAATCTATTGATGTGGAAATGTGGAAGTGGAAAACGGGAGAGTTTGTATAACTTGTTTGGCTTGATTGTTTTTACTTTATAGATTTGGTTGTTGCTTTTGTTACTATTACATACTTGTCTATGGCTTGAGTTTAATTGGCGCAATGTTGGTTCATACATACCAGTACAATTCAAGTGTACTGACGTCCCTTTTTCCGGGGGCGCTACATTCGTGTTATGATTGTAGGTGGATTTGCAGCAGGTACTCCAGCCCACCGATCGTAGCTCCCTCTTAGTCTTTCGTCAGTTGTTTTGGTGAGCCCCATTCCTCTCGGGTCCCTACGTGGCTCAGGCCGATTGTTTCCGTAGTTTTATTTTGCTATTGTAAAAGGTATAGCTAGAGCCTTGCTACCGGCAAATATTGTATTAACTTCTTTCATCTGTAGAGGCTTCATAGACAGGAAACCTGGGTCACGAACTTATGTAATATGTATTTTGTATATAGGGGCAATGTAAAATGTAAACCACGCTAGTAACCGTGTACCTTGTTTATGCTTTGAGATGAATTGGTGTTCTAAATTAATCGTATGGCCATTTCACTTGGCTAATAAGTAATGGAAGATGTGGAGTAATACGTGGGATATGAAAGGCACCCAGGTCCGCTTGACTAGGGATACCCGGTCGAGCGCCGGTCATGTCCCTCGAGTTTGGGGCGTGACAAACTTGGTATCAGAGCCTCAGGTTTTAAAGTGTCCTAGGATGTCTCGGAGCCGTGTCTAGCAGAGCCCTTCTTATCGGTGTGTTGTCGAACACATCTATAAGTAGGGGGATGCATGGACATTTAGGAATTTACCCACTTCTTTGTTATTCTATATCGTGCGGTGAAGTTGAAACTGGAAGTATTTATGTCTAACTCGTGCCTTGTTCTAAAATTTTCAGAAATGGCACCTAAGAAGAAAGCTAGACTCAGCCTTGGTGCCGACGCCACCCCAAGTGTGGCTGTGAATCATGTACCTGATGCCGTGGGTGAGAGTGACTCACCGGCCTTGAATCTACCTGGCCCATCTATTCCAGATCCAAGCATTCATGTTCCGGCTGCGGCAGAGGGTGCCACCATCCCTCCAGCCAATATTCCTGATTCTGATACAGATCCAGCTTCCGATTCAGGGGTTTCTGATAGGGACCTTAGAGGAGCCATCCGTATGTTGACCCAGTTAGTGGCCGCCCAGGCCTAGAGATCCCATGATGCACTTGTGTCCTCCAGCAGACAGGGAGATTCTGCCAGCTCCAGAATCCACCAGTTTCTGTGATTGGCCCTTCCAGAATTCTCAGGCACAGACCCAGAGGCCGATCCGTAGGATTTCCTTGATGATATATATAAGACCCTTCAAATGATGAAGGCTACAGAGATAGAAGGGGTTGAGTTGGCTTCGTATAGGCTGAGGGGAGCAGCGCGTTCGTGGTTTGAGATGTGGGAGGATTCCCGTGAGGGGGGAAGAAATCCGGCTAGATGGGATGAGTTTGTAGATGCCTTTATGGACCACTTCCTCCCTACCGAGACAATGGAAGCCCATGCCACAAAGTTTGAGGTTCTCAAACATGGCAGTATGAGTGTTTGGGAGTACCACATGGAGTTTGTGAGGTTGTCCAAGTATGCTCCTCAGTTAGTGTCAACCATCGATGCTCGGGTTCGACGTTTCGTTTAGGGACTTAGTCCTTTTGTGGTGAATGAGGCTGCTACAGCAGCCTTGCACTTAGATATGAATTATGGAAAGATTGTAGGATTCGCTCAGGCCATAGAGGCTAGGAAGTTAAAGATTCGGGCAGAAAGGGAGAGTAGCAGCAGGGCCCGGTCAATGGGTCACTCAGGGAGACAAGTTTCGTAGAGAGGGTCATCAGGGCCATCCCAGACATGTTCTCACTCCTCAGCGAGTGCACCGCCATCTGTGCACAGTTATCAGCAGAGCAGTCACTCGAGACTTGGTTCAAACAGTAGGAGGTCCCGCCAGTCCGGTCGTTCAGGAGTGAGGTCTCAGCAACAGGGGGAACTACATGCCCTAAGTGTGGGAGATTTCATACAGAGACTTGCTATTTGGATTTCCCAGTATGTTATAGGTGCGGGGTAAGAGGTCACATCCAGCGGGACTGCCGTGCGCCCAGTCAAGGTGTGGGTAGGGGATCTGTCCAGTCATCCGGTTCTTCAGTTGCTACATCATTAGTGCGTCCTCCAGCTCCATCAGGGTGCGGTGTAGTCAGGGGTGGAGCTCGCGGTAGGGGTGGACCTAGCCGATTCTATGCTTTGAGTGGTCGCCAGAGTGCTGAGGCTTCTCCAGATGTTGTTACAGGTATCTTATTTGTTCAGACCATTGATTGTTTTGCTCTTATTGATCTGGGGTCCTCTTTGTCCTATGTCACCCCATTCATTGCTTCAAGTTTTGGGATAGAGCCCAAAAAACTTCATGTGTCGTTCTCTGTATCGACTTCGGTTGGTGATTCTATTACATCCTCACGAGTTTATAGGAATTGTGTTGTCACAGTGTGAGGTCGTGTTACCACGGCCAATATTATTGAGCTTGGAATGGTAGATTTTGATGTAATCATGGGGATGAACTGGCTTTATTCGTGCTTTGCCAAATATGACTGCCGAACGAGAGTCATGAGACTCGAGTTCCGTAGCGAGCCAGTTATTAAATGGAAAGGAAATGGTGTGGTGCCAAAGGGTAGGTTTATTTCTTACCTTGAGGCTTCGAAGATGATAAAGTAGGGGTGTATCTATCATTTTGTCCAGGTGGCGGACACCACCCCAGAAATGTCTGTCCCCGAGTCCGTGCCAGTTGTGAATGAGTTTCTTGAAGTGTTTCCGGATGAGCTTCCAGTGCTTCCGTCAGATAGGGAGATTGATTTCGGGATTGATGTATTGCCGGACACTCAGCTAATATCTATTCCACCATACAGAATGGCGCCAGCAGAGTTAAGAGAGTTAAAGGAGCAGCTGAAGGATTTATTAGAGAAGGGGTTCATACGACCGAGTGTATCGCCATGGGGTGCTCCGGTTCTTTTGTCAGAAAGAAGGATGGGTCGTTTCGAATGTGCATTGATTATCGGCAGCTTAAAAAGTCACCATCAAGAATAAATATCCTTTGCCTTAGATAGATGATTTGTTCGACCAATTGCAAGGTGCAAAGTTCTTTTCCAAAATTGATCTGCGGTCCGGGTATCACCAATTGAAGATCAGAGAGTAGGACATTCCTATGACCGCCTTTAGGACACACTATGGTCACTTCGATTTCTTGGTTATGTCTTTTGGGCTAACCAATGCCCCGACAGCTTTCATGGACCTTATGAATCGGGTTTTCAAGCCATTTCAAGATTCCTTTGTGATTGTTTTCATTGACGACATCCTCGTTTATTCTCGAAGCAGGGAGGATCATGCCATTCACCTCAGAGCAGCATTGCAGACTCTTCGTCAGAACCAATTATATGCTAAATTTTCAAAATGTGAGTTTTGATTGAAGTCCGTCACCTTTTTGGGTCATGTTGTTTCCGGCGAAGGGATTCAGGTAGACCCCCAGAAGATTACAGAAGTGAAGGATTGGCCTAGACCCACGACCCCGACGGAGATTCGTAGCATCTTGGGTTTAGAAGGGTACTATCGGAGGATTGTGAAGTGATTCTCGGCCCTCGCCTCCCCATTGACTAAATTGACGCTGAAGGCAGCTAAGTTCCAATGGTTCGACGCTTGTAAGAAAAGTTTTGAGGAACTGAAGTCAAGGTTGACATTGGCGCTAATATTGTCCTTTCCAGAAGGCACGAAAGGATTTGTGGGTTATTGCGATGCCTCCAAGGTTAGTTTGGGATGTGTGTTGATTCAACATGGGAAGGTTATAGCGTATGCTTTGAGGCAGCTCAAGAATCACAAGAAGAATTATCCGACGCATGATTTGGAGCTTGCGGTAGTTGTGTTTGCTTTGAAAATTGGTGGCATTATCTTTATAGGGTCCATATGGATGTGTTATTAGACCACAAGAGTCTCCAATATTTGTTCAAGTAGAAGGAACTGAATTTAAGGCAGCGACGGTGGTTAGAATTGCTCAAGGATTATGATATGAACATTTTGTACCATCCGAGGAAGGCAAACTTTGTGGCCGACGCTCTCAGTCGGAAATCTATTGGTAGTTTGGCTCATTTGGGAGTGGATCACAAGCCCTTGGCTCGGAAGGTTTATCAATTGGCTAGTTTAGGAGTTTGCTTGTCGACATCAGACGAGGGGAATATTGTGGTGCATAATGGAGCAAAATCATCTCTCGTAGCGGAGGTCAAGGAAAAGCAGTTTATGCACCCAACATTGGCTCAGATGAAGGAAGCAGCTTTGAATAACAAGACTTCAGCATTTTCACTCGGTGGCGAGGATGGTGTATTGTGGTGTCAAGGTAGGCTATGTGTCCTGAATGTGGATAAGCTTCGGGAGGGGGTGATGGCGGAGGCTCATAATTCCAGGTATTCAGTGCACCTAGGTTCTACGAAAATGTATCATGGTCTCAAGGAGATTTATTGGTGGAACGGTATGAAAAGGGATGTGGCGAACTTTGTATCCAAATGTCCGAATTGTCAGCAAGTGAAGGCTGAACATCAGCGGCCTGGTGGGTTAACTCAGCTTATGGAAATACCAATGTGGAAATGGGAGATGATCAACATGGATTTCGTGGTAGGGTTACCTCGCACTCAGTGCAAGTTCGACTCAATTTGGGTAATAGTGGGTCGAACTCACCAAATCAGCTCACTTATTGCCACTCAAGCCCACCGATACTGCAGAACAATATGCTAAGTTGTATATCAAGGAGATAGTAATGCTTCATGGCACTCCACTTTAAATTATCTTGGATCGAGGGGCCCAGTTCATGGCTAATTTTTGGAAGAAATTTCAGCAAGGTTTGGGTACTCAGGCGAATCTTAGTACAGCTTTCCATCTGCAGACCGACGGTCAGGCCGAGCGGACTATTCAGACGCTTGAAGATATATTGTAGGCTTGTGTCTTGGATTTCAAAGGCAGTTGGGATGACCACTTACCACTTATAGAATTTGCTTTCAATAACAGCTTTCATGCTAGCATTCAGATGGCCCCATTTAAGGCATTGTATGGAAGAAGGTGTAGGTCTCCAATTGGGTGGTTTGAAGTGGGTGAAGCAGAATTGCTAAGGCCAGATCTTGTGTACCAGGCTATGAAGAAATTTAAAGTGATTCAGAAAAGTATGAAGACTGCTCAGAGTCGCCAGAAATCCTATGCTGACGTGCGTCGAAGAGAATTGGAGTTCCAAGTAAATGATTGGGTGTTCTTGAAGGTGTCTCCGACAAAGGGAGTCATACGATTTGGGAAGAAGGGAAAACTGAGTCCTAGATATGTCGGGCCTTATCGGATCACTCAAAGGATCAGACAAGTCGCTTATAGGTTGGAATTGCCCCTTGAAATTTGCTTAGTGCACCTGGTGTTCCATGTGTCCATGTTAAGGAAAGTGGTTGGAGATCCGTCCACCATCGTGCCAGTTGAAGACATCAAGCTTACTGAGGAGTTATCATATGAGGAGATTCCGATTGCTATTCTGGATAGGCAAGTCTGTAGATTGCAAAATAAGGAAATTGCTTCAGTTAAAGTGTTATGGCAAAGTCAACAAGTCGAAGAGGCCATATGGGAAGCGGAATATGAGATGGAAGAAAAATACCCCTATTTGTTTGAACAAGTTTAGAAGTGGTCGTGTGAATTCATGTCCCTAAGAGAACTAGTATTCTGTCCCATTTGGTGCAAGGACACCCTATTACTTCCCTAAATGCTTTACTAAGAATATAGTTGTGTGTAATGTACCAATGTGGTTAAACGTGTGTCGATAAGGTAACCGACTATGTGCAAAAGTGTGTTGAGAAATTGAATATGTGCAAGTGTGAAGGTAATGAATTGTATATCAGTTATAGGGGTAACAAGATTTGTGTAATGGTGTTTGGAAATATGTTTTGGGGAAACTCTGGCGAAATTTTTCTAAAATATGAGGGTTAGAGGAAATTTAGGAGCTTGCATATCATGTTTTCAAACCATCTGATTTTCAAAATCCTCATTCGAGGACGAATGATCCTAAGCGGGGGAGGATGTAAGGCCCCCAGAAAATGAGTGCTCAAATCCTAGCAACTCGTAGAGTCAAGTTCACCTATGTATTGGGACTATGTAAAATTTTTTACTGGTTTTGCACTTAAGAATCTAGAGTCAAAGCATACCAGAAAAGTGTCATTTTTGCGGTTCAGAATGCGATCGCATAATCGATATGCGGACCGCTTTCCTGCCGCATAGTTAACCAGGTGAGCAGTCAAAGATGATGTTATAAATGCGGTCCATTATGCGACCGCATAATCAGAATGCGGACCGCATTTCCACCGCATACCCAGGCAGAGATGTTCAGTGATTGGGGTCAGTTCTAGTCCAATTTGCGGACCGCATTCCAATTCGTCGATTGCATAGTGCGACCGCAGATCTTGCTCGGACTTCTATTTTCTAAAATTTAAAACCCGACCCCCTCTCTCATAAAACACCCCAACCCCTCATTTTTACATATTTTCTGAACAAAATAAGAGAGAGGGAGGAGAGGTTCTTGAGAGATAAAGTGGTCTTCATCAAATTGATTCTTCAAAAACTAGCCGGACTGGGGAAAATCCTAATTGATTGCCTTCATTCCCACTCTTACAGGTAAAATCCCTAACCCTTTTTCCTTGATTTCCAAATTTAAAGCTAAAGGAGGGAGTCTCATGCTTTGATTCTTGAAATAATGGGTGGAAACTCACATGCATTTCTTTCAAAATCTAAAATTTAGTAAGGGGAGTTGGGTAGAAGTAAGGGGCTGTGCTCGATAACCTAAATATGCTCGGATAGTAATTGTGATTTTCAAATTCTAAGGTGCATGTGTTAATTTGTGAACTAGATTGACTTGGCTAGATTGCTTCGTGACTGATAATAGGAGTTTAAAAAGGGAATTCGACTCCAGGTATGTATGGCTAACCTTGACTTTGTAAAATCGCCTTGTTGGTGTTCAAATGTTTGGTATGTGACATCCACGTGGGTAAATTATGAAATTTGTGTGATTTGCATGTTTGTGATTATGATATATGGTATTAGCTGAGAAACAAATGACATAAGGAAAATTGTAAGTGATGCAACTGGTAAAATGGTGACATTAACCTCTATGGCTTATCGTGGGCAAGTATTGTTGTAACATGAAACACTTGTGAATTGTGGAATATGATGGAAGTAGTGTTGATGGTTATGGAAATACTTGTAAATTATTGTTGCTACTCCCTAAGAAGTGTCGTTGTGATCTTTTTGAATTGTTTATTGTTGTTGTTGTGATTGTTTGTGAATTGAAACTGTATGGTGGGATTGGGTTGCGCGCCGCAAAAAGAAGTAATAAGGTGCGGGTTATGGTGATAAGGGTGGCCGAGGTAATAAGGGTGGAAAGTGATCGAAATCACTATTGAAATGAAAATATGAGCAAGAATGTGAAATATATTGATGTGGAAATGTGGAAGTGGAAAACGGGAGAGTTTGTAAAACTTGTTTGGCTTGATTGTTTTTACTTTATGGATTTGGTTGTTGCTTCTGTTACTATTACTTACTTGTATATGGCTTGAGTTTACTTGGCGCAAGGTTTGTTCATACATACCAGTACAATTCAAGTGTACTGACTTCCCTTTTGCCGGGGCCGCTACGTTTGTGTTATGATTGTAGGTGGATTTGCAGCAGGTACTCCAGCCCACCGATCGTAGCTCCCTCTTCGTCTTCCTTCAGTTGTTTTGGTGAGCCCCATTCCTCTCGGGGCCCTACGTGGCTCAGGCCGCTTGCTTCCGTAGTTTTATTTTGCTATTGTAAAAGGTATAGCCGGAGCCTTGCTGCTGGCAAATATTGTATTTACTACTTTCAACTGTAGAGGCTTCGTAGACAGGAAACATGGATCACGAACTTATGTAATATGTATTTTGTATACATGGGCAATGTAAAATGTAAACCATGCTAGTAACCATGTACCTTGTTTATGTTTTGAAATGAATTGGTGTTCTAAATTAATCGTATGGTCATTTCACTTGGCTAATAAGTAATGGAAGATATGGGGTAATACATGGGACAGGAAAGGCACCCAGGTCCGCTAGACTGGGGATACTCGATTGGGCGCCGGTCATGTTCCTCAAGTTTGGGGCGTGACACTTGTTCTTTTATGTTTCCAAAGGGATTATCTAACCCTAGCCTATTAACTCCGAATTAATATTGGAAAAGATAATTTGGGGTTGGGAAGATTAATTAACAAGAACTTGAGGGGTTAACCCTCATTTTATGGATTCTACCCAGGGATAGGATGGAACTACTTGTAGCCATATTGGGTGTGCTTAATCTCTTTATTGTTTTAGGGATAATTCAATTAGGAAGTCTTGTTAGTCTTCGGAAGAAGCTAGTTAAGAATTATTATCCATGGCTAGTTAACATAAACTTGCTCAAATTTGTAAAATCGTGAAATACATTGGATCGTTACTTGAGTGTAATTCCCGATGCAACCATACTTGTAGCCATTGATCATTTTACTTGCTTTCGAGGTTAGTTTACATTTCTGCATTTAGGTATAAAAACGTTTTAAACCAAATTCTTAGTGTTTGGCCTTGCGAGATAAGTGATAATTTTCTTACATTCCTAATCGCCTACATATTATTCTCTGTGGAATTCAACCCCGACTCATAGTTGGGTAAATTATATTGCATGCAACCGTGTCCATTTACTTTTTAGTATTGGATTTGGTCGTCACTAAAATTGGCATCATTGCCGGGGAATAATTTGGCGTAATTTAGGTTGTTTGAGAAATAAGCATAAGTACTTTGGTCCAAACTTGTGAATACTTGTGTAATTAATTTTACTTACCATGGTCTATTTTTCTTGTTTGTTTTCTTATTTTTGAAAAATGGCATCATATAATGAAAATTGGTTGGATGGTAGTTGTCCATTCTTTGATGACCCTGGTCCTTATTGTGGAGGACCACACTCGCGGCAAAATTGATTAAATTCTCCCTGGGGTGGATTGTGCGCACAATCTCAAACCAATGAGTGGCGTATTTGTGATAAGTGTGGTTTTCAAATTGGTCATTGGGATGATTGTGCTTATTTGTCCTTCCCTTCCCCAAGCCCCCGCTATTATGATTCTACTTTTTTTGATGAAAAATATAGGGCTATAGTAGTGGAAGAAGTTGAGCATGGCTGAAATAGAGAGTTCAAGCTCATGTTGGAGTGCCTAATTGAAGGAGAAAACAAAAAACAAAGTGCCTTGGAGGAGCTTTTGGAAAATAGTCTCCAAAATGACTTGGCACTTGCAAGGTTGCACTTACAATTGGGAGAAATGCTTGAAGCTTTAGAGGTCCAAAAAGCCTCAAAAGTTAATGAGAGACAAGAATTTTTCTTAGATGTGGAAGCCGAAAATCCTTCCTTGGTACTTGATCAAAATCAAGAAGAACTCTCAAATGCTCAAAATGAGAAGATGATGCTCTTGTTGGAGAACATTCATGAAAATGAGGAGAAGCACAACTTTGCACTCGAGGACATGTGTCACGCACTAAAATTCGAGAAATGCGACCGGCGCTCAACCGAGTAAACCCGACTGAGCAAGCCTGGCAGGTTTCATACATAATACCCAACCCAACTCGTTATTTAATAAGGGATAGACTCCCATAATCAAATTCTATCAACATATAATTAACTATTTCCATTTCATTTTCATTAACAACTTCATTTCGCCACCTTAAGGGTATTACAAGTTATATACATCATTGTCAAACATCAATATTTCTATTTTAGTTTCCAATACCCGACACTACCCACAACCTATCTACGGAGCCTCTAAATATAACTGAAGAATAATACAGAAATGCTGGTAACAAGGCTCCGGCTATACCTCACCCAAATACAAAAATAAGACTTTGGGAAGAACAGTGCCATAAGCCACGCAGGGCCCTGAGGGGAAAGGGGCTCACCAATACAGCTGGCGGAAAGTGGAGGAGGTGCTATTGCCGGTGGACTGGAGTGCCTGCTATAGAACCACCTACAATCATAAGACGAATGTAGCGCCCCCGGCAAAAGGGACGACAGTACATTTGAATTGCACTGGTATGTACAACTAAACACCATTTTACTAGAAAGAACTATCAAACAGGTACAAGTAAATAACATGGGTAAATCAAAGATGCAATTCATATAATCTTTCATTCAATTTCCAAAACACAGATTAGGGCATTTCTGTCTCATGTTCACCACTGTTCTCATTACTACCACAATATCGAGCGGAGTCCAGTCACGACCCGACCGGATAGGTCACCTCATTGGAGGCATTACTCTCAATCAATATTTCATTTCCCTTATCTAGAATTCAATATCAGCACATTACCACCATGTGTGCGGTATGGTGTCCGATCACGACCCGATCGGCTACGTCACCTCATTGGAGGCATTACTCCATTCTCTTTAGTCAACACCTTCAAATCTTTGTTCCACACATATCATAACAATTTCTGGGCACTCCTGGCCACCATCATCACATCGTTTTCCCTTTCCAATATTCATTTTACAAGTTGTGATCATAGACACATATATCTTTACATATATCAAAGATACTTTAAGTTTCAATCATAGGTAGGTGAGCACATAGCTATAATGAATAATTCTTTGTTTCAATGTTGGCTTGTAGCCCAAGTATTTCAACACATAACTGTACTTTTCATCATTATCTAATTATCAAGATTGGTACATTATTCACATTGAAGAACATCCTTCACGAATATGTATAGATATATGCAAATTAAAATATGCGTAGTAACAATCAATACCCTAGCCATTTCAACTCTTACCATACTTTTGTAAATGACAACGAAGCTCGATTTCTAATAAAAAGAGGGTTTTAGCCATACATACCTCAATAAAGTTTTCCTTACTCGTTTACAAATTTCCGAAACTCTTAGCACTTCGATCTATTGAGTAAAAATTACAAATTAAATTGAGAATTATAGATGAGATTGAGACTCTAGCTTGGTTCAAGCATATTGACAAACCCTAGAGGTGCAATATGATCTTAGGCCCCTTTTTTAGAGCAATTTATATCACTTTGTACCCCTCTTTAATTCACCATCTCCCACTACTCTAAGGATTAACATACATGCAAGGAATCCATTGTTATACCCATGAGTAACCTCACTAGTGACCCCTTATATCTGAGAATAAAACAAACAAGAGTTGGGGTGATGAAGTAACCTCTTGAGATGAATGTCTAGTGGTCTCCACTTGATTTTCTTCAAGGATTTAGCCATATCTTATAGAGTAATTTGATGGGGTGACTTTCCCTCTCTAAGAACCCTCTCTCTCCCTCTAGAAATGCCCAGAAGAATGCTTAAAATGAGCTATAACACCGGATATATCGATATGGAAATCGGGTTAAAAATTAGAAAATTGCAGCCCCGAGTCAAATATGCAATCGCATTTGCGATCGCAGAGTAAACATGCGGTCCGCATAATGGATCGCAAAAATGCACCCCAAAAACTTGACACTCTGACCGAGTCTACGGTAAGAATGCGGTTCGCATTCATGTTCTATGGTCGCAAAGTGCACCGCAGAACTGACCCTCGCAAAATTCAAAGGAAAATATGCGACGACTATGCGGTCTGCATTTCGACCGCATAATTGACTTCAATTTTTAACCAACATTCTGACTCACTCTGCGGCAGATATGCGGTCTGCATTCCTAATTTGTGGCCGCATTCTGGACCGCATTTCTTGCATTTTTGCTGGAAACTTATTCTTGACATTTTAATGCAATATTCATTCCAAAAAGGTCCGCGCCGCGGCGAGCTTGCTCGCCGCAGTATATTTATGAATTGCTAACACATGCTCCTAACTTGGCACCACGGGATGTGGGTTTTTGAGTAGGGATTTCACGGGGCCTTACATCCTCCCCCACTTAAGATTATTCATCCTCAAATGAGGATCAAGGTTCACTTATTAACAGTCTTAGTGCAATCTTCTCCTCCTCACAACCCGAAACAGGCTGACAGTCCGCAAATTTAGCTAACTCCCTATATTTCCGAAAATTTTGCCACAGTTTACTTTGTAATTTGGACATTTACACCTGTCAGAGAGCCCCCGAAACACATTTCCAAGCACCGTTAAACAATTCCTACCATGTCTACAAATGGGATACAATTCATTATCCCCAACAATTGCACGTACTCAACCACATTGCTACATTCTCCACATAATTTAGTCACTTCAATGAGTCCTGTATAAGTTAATCGTTTCATCATACTACATTCTTTTCAATTAATCATTACCAATCTATTCTAGTATTAGTTGTTTACTTATCACATAAGTCCCTATAAACTTTCATTTACTAAAAAGAGTTTTGCATGCCTTAGACAATCACAACACATAACATTCTTACACCACTAGAGGGATTGCAATAGTAAAGCATTTAGGGAAGATATGGGGTGTATTTGCACCAGAATGGAACACAACACTAGTTTACTTAGAGATAAGAGTTCGCACGATCACTACTAGACTTGTTCGAACATATGGGGATATTTTTCTTTCATTTCATCTTCCACTTCCCATATGGCTTCCCCAACTCGATAAAGCACCAGAATATTAATATATCAATGACAAGAACCTCAGCATTACAAACACTACTTTATCACGATGATACCTGGCATGGACTGCACACATAAAAACCAACTGCTAAGCAATCAAGAGAAAATATTTTATTTCCACAACACCCTCGGCCTTCAAATGACCTCTTATACCAACAGACTTCTCCAGAACAAATTCACGGTAGCAATTTTGACCCCTAAATTTGCTTAACAAGGGTAACAAGTAGATATTTCGCATAAGCTAATTATCCACTAACTTCACCTTCATTAATTCCTACCGGAATGATACACAATTGATCTCCACCCACTTTCTTGGACATAAACATATGGATCCATAAAATATATAACGAACAACCATGGGGACACTTCATACTCCTAGTGCGTCCTATTGTGGAATAAACTTATGCTACCTTTACTATCAACTCACATACATATTCAGGGGAAAACATTGAGAATAGCCTACTCACCCTCCAAACTCTAAGTCTCTAGGCGAACACTCATACTAAACCCTTGATGACCTTCAACAATTACCCTAAGATATGCTATTATAAATTGACCATAAAATTGCCCATCCAATATATATATATATATATATATGATTACACGTTGGAACTTCATCTTTGACTTGTCTGAATTTACAATACCCAATGGATCTAATACAGTGAGGAACAACAATGTTCAAGATCAGGCTGGAGTTATTCTGGAATCCATTAATGTGCTGAGTAGAGCATTTCATGAGGTTATGTGCTAAGGGTCACAGAAGGTTACTACTAACAATACTGACAGGGTTAATTATTAAGAGGACATCAATTATTAGACAAATAAGTCATAGGGGTAACTCGTACAGTGGCAATAGGAACCACTAAGGAGGAATACTCGCATACGTGAACCACTCGTTTTCTAGAGTGTAGGGAAAATTTGTTTGTCAAGGACAACAATACTCTGGCACCTTGAATGTGATACGGGTTTCAAAATACATGTAGTTGAATTACACTCTTAACATTACTTGACACACAAAATCTATGCCATAAGCCCGTGAAGATGAAAATATGTTGAACGCTTATGAGATTATCATATTTCAGACAATTTAACCCCTTCCTGAGAATTGATCATATACTAGGGAACTAAAGATACGACAAAACTTCTCTTTCAAATCGATATGCTCATGATATGTACAAAAATCTGAGGGCACCGAATCTCATCCTTTTCTCATGTAAGACCACATAGCTCGGACATCTAAATGTTGGGATGAGATCATGTACAGGTTAGAGGCGTTCTAACGGTTAACATGATGCTCTAGGGATAAAGACAAATGAAACTCCTATCCTCCCAAGGAGGTGTAATACCAAGTGTACCAAAACTATCCTCACATGGAACTGATATAGTCAATTATTCTAGAAGTCGAGTGAGAAGAAAGCCACGTAACCCAACCGATCCGACCCATTTAAGACTTTGGAAAATGGTATACACTTTGGTTTGAAATCATGGAAATTTAATCTCAAATTTTAAGGAAAATCATTACTTGTGAATCCCATGAGACAAGCCCTCATAGTCCTAGAAAACCAATAACACTGACGACAAGGTACAAAAAACCATTACGAGTTGGTATAGAACAAGGCCTCAAAGTTCCCACATGGATAAGTTTAAAAGAATGAGTCGTCGTAATGTTGTTATCAGGAATAAGAAACCTAGGTTATCTAGTCACAAAGACAAGCAGAGCAGGTAAATGATCGTTAGAAGAGCATCTACAAGGAGTACCAGCATTATTTATTTATTCTAACAAAAGGAATATGTCCCCACCCTTGATGTTATAAGTCGTTCTCTTTTGATGCCATGAAACATAAAATGAGTTATCAGATGAAAATAGGTGGTAAGGCAGCACAACTAAGAGCCCCACTTGGAATCGACAAGCTTAAACCGAGTTGAAGACATTAGAAGTCTGTAGAAAAGGGGAAATTAACCCACTCTCAGGGCGCTTGTAGAGTGCGTAAAGTAAGGTTAATTAAATCAAATCATATCATTGAATAACTAGTCGAGACATCGAGGTAATGTCGCATCGAAAATTAGGGGTAAATAAAACACGATGCAAGACAACTGAAAAGAAAGAAAAGGACCCTTATAAAAGTAACCTTTACATTGTAACCACTAGGAACAGTGGTAATATAAAGCAATTATAAGAAGCTACATTTTTTTTGAAAGAAGGTCTCTCTATGTAGTCACGTGATGTATAGCTCCATAATTCAAAAATCCAATTATATTTAGCAACTCTACTTCATAATGAAGCTCTACAACACACTTCTATACAACCAGCTATTACGAAGCATATTGGGAGATGTTATAGGACATGACCGAGAGAAAGGCTTTTACATATGAATGTGTTACTAGGTGTACTTCTCCTTGGTCAACTCAAAACCTATAGGCGAGAGTTAGACTGATAAATAGATCTTTGGACTAGCACATGTGTCGATAATCCATTATCGAGAGGAGATCATTCGATCTCAGCAATTGCAACATGCTATCAACCTTTGATGAACTTGAGGTGATATGGGAACCCAATGAGATAGTATAGAATAATCATAGAGGGTTTGCTGATGTTCTTAATGAGTTCTTCATAGATTTTATCTTGAGAACTACCCAGATGATAATGAAAGACAGAATAACATGGGAAACTGGCGTTGTGCTATAATAACCCCCAAAGGTGTGCTTGGTCTTGATGGAGAGCCTAGCAAGGGTCCTTACAAGACAGAAAGTGTTACAATGACTCCTAGAAGGAAATGTTCTCTCACGGTTATCGAACAAGTGTGGGAAAACTAGCACAATAAATTCACTAACTAAAGAACACAATTAACACATGTTATGGAGGTGTAACGGGGAGATAAACATTTTTTATAAGTTGGACACGCTTCTAATATATTAGCTCCTATCTGCAATATACGACCATGCCATTAGAAACCACAATACCAGGGCAAGGTGAGCTACTTACTGCGGGATGTCCCATGGGGCCATGAAAGTTTTGGAAACACATGATCTTCCTATGATATGGATGTGAGGACCTCGATTTTCAGAGAGACTTTATATTCATGCACACGGTGACCATTTCGATTGACATGCACTCATGTGAGGTGTTAAGATATGCTCTTGTGTTACTAGGCAGTGAGAAGCTTTCATGTTGGTATTCGCAAGAGAGTAGATTGACTGTTCAAGTCATATAAGCCATATACACAACTGAGTAAAAGAGTGACTCGAGAAGGATCGCAACGCTGGGATGCTTTGCATGGAACTTGACACCACATAGATAAACATTACGACGGTGCATGTATAGGCACAAGCGTGTAGATTTTGTCCATTTAAATAAAAAGATTCTGTAAGTATTTCATCGGATATAGTACCTGAGTGAGAATTTAGGAAAAGCAAGTAGGAGATATCAATCCTAGAGTTATAACTCAATTTAAGGGCATAATTATAGAACTTAATTCCACAAGAATGTAAATAAGAGAATTCATAATAGAGTGGGTTCACGAATAGTGCATCTCATTCAAAAGAGTCGATACATGCAATGTTTTGTTATTCAACACCTTGTTATGACCATATTTATGAGAACTCTTCAATATGGATGTACATATATAATAAGTAGAAATTCTGATATGACTCACTTAACGACGTTAGGTTGGTAGGGAAATAGCTTAATCGATACCCTTCAACTTCACATCTCTAACGTAAGTAGGTAACATGCTGATATAACACATGATCTGATGGTGCAGAGATATCAATACAGACAAGGACACCCCCTTCTTAGCGATATATTTTGCCAATCTATCCATATCTCAATACATTCTCCTAACAAGTCTTTGGGCAATCCACTCGGGCTCAATGTTGTGATCAATCCCTCCCTATATGCTTCAAATTCGCGGATTATGGCATCAAGGTTACCAATCTTGAGAATAAGGCCTAGAGAGGAAAATTAGCTCCCTAACTTGGGTTCTATTTCACGATTGGAGTATCAAAGAAGGGTGAAATTCCTAAATATCTGAATAGCCTCCAACTTATAGATGTGGTCGACAACACACCGATAAGAAGGACTCTACTAGACACGGCTCTGATATCAAGCTTGTCACGCCCAAAAATCCGAGGAGCGTAACTGGCGCTCAACCAAGTAAATCTAACTAAGCAAGCCTGGCAGGTTTCATACATACTACCTAACCCAACTCGTAATTTAATAAAGGATAAACTCCCTTAATCAAATTCTATCAACATATAATTAACGATTTCCATTTTATTTTTATTAGCAACTTCATTTCGCCACCTTAAGAGTATTACAAGTTATATACATCATTGCCAAACATTAATATTTCTATTTTAATTTCCAATACCCGACATTACCCACAACCTATCTACGGAGCCTCTAAATATAACTGAAGAATAATACAGAAATGCCGGCAACAAGGCTCCGGCTATACCTCACCCAAATATAAAAATAAGACTACGAGAAGAATAGTGGCATAAGCCACGTAGGGATTAGAGGGGAAAGGGGCTCACCAATACAGCTAACGGAAAGTGGAGGAGGTGCTACTGCAGGTGGACTGGAGTGCCTGCTATAGAACCACCTACAAATCATAACACGAATGTAGCGCCTCCGAGAAAAGGGACGTCAGTACATTTGAATTGTACTGGTTTGTATAACTAAACACCATTTTACTAGAAAGAACTATCAAACAGGTACAAGTAAATAACATGGGTAAATCAAAGATGCAATTGATATAATCTTTCATTCAATTTCCAAAACACAAATTAGGGCATTTCTGTCACATGTTCACCACTGTTCTCATTACCACCGCCATCTCGAGCGGAGTCCTGTCACGACCCGACTGGCTAGGTCACCTTATTGGAGGCATTACTCTTAATAATTATTTCATTTCCCTTACCCAGAATTCAATATCAGCACATTACCACCATGTGTGCGGCATGGTGTCCGATCACGACCCGATCGGCTAGGTCACTTCGTTGGAGGCATTACTCCATTCTCATTAGTCAACACCTTCAAATCTTTGTTCCACACATATCATAACAATTTATGGGCACTCATGGCCACCATCATATCGTTTTCCCTTTCAAATATTCGTTTTACAAGTTGTGATCATAGATACATATATCAAAGATAATTTAAGTTGCAATCATAGGTAAGTGAGCACACAACTAGCATGAATAATTCTTTGTTTCAATGTTGGCTTATAGCCCAAGTATTTCAACACATAACTATACTTTTCATCATTATCTAATTATCAAGATTGGTACATTATTCACATTGAGGCACATCCTTCATGAATATGCATAGATATATGCAAATCAATTAATGCGTAGTAACAATCAATACCGTAGCCATTTCAACTCTTACAATACTTTCGTAAATGACAACGGAGCTCAATTTCTAATAAAAAGGGGGTTTTAGCCATACATACCTCAATAAAGCTTTCCTTACTCTTTTACAAATTTCCGGAACTCTTAGCACTTCGATCTATTGAGTAAAAATTACAAATTAAATCGAGAATTAGAGATGAGATTGAGACTCTAGCTTGGTTCAAGCATATTGACAAACCCTAGAGGTGCAATATGATCTTAGGCCCCTTTTTTAGAGCAATTTTTATCACTTTTTACCCCTCTTTAATTCACCACCTCCCACTACTCCAAGGTTTAACATGCATGCAAGGAATCCATTGTTATACCCATGAATAACCTCACTAGTGACCCCTTATATCTGAGAATAAAACAAACAAGAGATGTGGTGATTAAGTATTACGTCTTAAGATGAAGGTCTAGGGGTCTCAACTTGATTTTCTTAAAGGATTTAGAAATATTTTATGGAGTAATTTGATGGGGAGACTTTCCCTCTCTAAGAACCCTCTCTCTCTCTCTATAAATGCTGAGAAGAATGTTTAAAATGAGCTATAACACTAGATGTATCGATATGGAAGTAGGGTTAAAAATTAGAAAATTAGAGCCCCGAGTCAACTATGCGATCGCAATTGCGATCACAGATTAAACATGCGGTCCGCATAATGGACTGCAAAATGACCCCAAAAACTGGACACTCTGAGTGAGTCTGTGGTAAGAATGCGGTCCGCATTCATGTTATGCGGTCACAAAGTGCACCGCAAAACTGACCCTCGCAAAATTCAAAGGGAAATTTATGATGACTATGCGGTCCGCATTTCGATTATGCGACCGCATTTCGATCGCATAACTGACTTCAGTTTTTAACCAACATTTTGACTCACTCTGCGGTAGATATGCGGTCCGCATTCCTGATTTGCAACCGCATTCTTGACCGCATTTCTTACATTTTTCTGGAAACTTATTCTTGAATATTTAATAACTTGGCACCACGGGATCCGGGTTTTTGAGTAGGGATTTCACGGGGCCTTACAACTTGAAACAAGGCTTGACTTACAATGATGAACATATCCACATTTTGGAAGAGCAAATGAAAATATTGGTTGAGGCTCACTATACCCACCAACTTGAGAGTGTGGAAGGAAGCAAGAAGAGTCCAATTCCAAAGAATAAAATGAGTTTTACTTTGAGGAATCAAGAATTGAACATCCGCCAACTGACTCACTGAGTGTTAGTGACACTAAGAAAAATATGGAATTAGAGTCAACCGGTGTAAATCAAAATTTTGTTGAGATTTATTCTAGTCCAGGGGAAAAATAAGATATCGAAATCCGAGAAATATTGCAAGTTGGAGGTTTGAAGTCACATTCCAAGCATTTTTGACAATAGGAATTATGTGGTAATATGAGAATTGAACTACACGAGTCAATAGGGGATTGCGAGGAGGAAAGGCAACAACCATATATCTTACAATTTGAGGGAACAGGAAGGAAAAATGACATTCCTTACATGAAAGCTAAGAAGTTCAAAATGAATAAGTTAATTCTTGGCTTCATCATCGACTTACCATCCCCCATCGCTCATGGTTACAAGCTTGATTCCAAGCTAGGTGCTCGGTTTATATTATCTAAGTGGCGATAAAAGTGGTAAGGTTGAGTTGCGTCATGCCACGACGTTAAATGCGGCCCTTGGTGGGTGCCAACACATCATTTTTAAATTTTTTGGTTGCTTTTGAAATTTTTTTAGAATATCTTAGAATATTATTTGTAACTAATCTGCCAAGTTTTAGGATTTTTACAGTTGATTAGAGCAGGTCGAAGTGATTCGGAGAGCCAAAACCAGTAGCTGCCAGATCTACTGAAGTACAGGAGAAAGTTACGCTTCGCGTTCGTGAGTACCAAACGCGTTCGCGTACGTTTAGAAAATAGCAACCCTTCGCGTTTGCATGAAGGGCACTCACATTCGCAGCCTTCAGCATTGTTTACCCTTCGTGTATGCGGACAACAGTCGCGAACGCATACGGTCGGGTAAGTGTAAATATGAATTATCTAATGGAAATGAGAAAATTCACCCCTTTTGCTCAAACAACAGTCCCTTCCACTCCTTAAGCCCCAAAATCAATTCATCCACAATCTTCAAGTTTCTTGCAATTTTTCATCTCCATTCTCAAGGTATGTGATTTCTTCGCTCTCGTCTTAAATCTTTCTTCTCTTTCTTGGTGTGAAACAATGGAAGAACATCCATGGATGTTGGTGCTTAGGGTTCAAAAATTAAATGGTCTTAAATGTCAAATGTGTGTGTGAAATTCGTTGTGGTTGCTAGGTGAGGTTGGTTAAGTGTGAGTGTTGGTTTTTGAAAAAAAAATTTGGGTAAGACATGTTCTTAAAATTTTTGTAAATGAACAAACAAAAGTGGGCACCCCAAATGTGTGAAGAAAAGCCTGAAAGAAAACATGTTCTAGGCGAGGAAGATGACCTTCACGAATGCGAGGTTCTGCCCGCAAACGTGAAGGCAAAACGGTAAGGGCAGAGAAATTTGACTTTTGCGAACACGGTAGCCTTCTGACGAACGCGAAGGTTTGATTGTGAGAAAAAAAATTTGCTCTTCGTGAACGTGATGGTCTTCTCGTCCACGCAAAGAGCCATCACTGGCAGTCCCAAAATTGGCAACAAAATAGTAGCTTCCCACAGCTCTGCTCGAGAACTTTTTCGCCCATTTCTTCTGCCTAAGTACTTCCTAATACATTGTTTTAAGTGTTTGTACGAGCTTTTAGCATTGTTGGTCTATTTTTTAGGTACTTTGGGCTTAAAATGGATACAAAACATAATGTGATTGCTCAAGAACATGTCTTTGGACCTGGACAAGAGGAAGCCTTTGATCATAAGTGGTTTTTATCTACTGCATGCGAGCGGAGATACAATGAACTCTTGTCCAAGACCATCATCCGAGAATGCAGCATAAACTTGGAAAAAGTTGAATCTAAAATGATGGGCTTCTACACGAGCTTGATAGAGAGCATGTGGATTTGTTTTGCTGAGCAACCACATAATGCCAACCACACAATAGTTCTGGAATTCTATGCAAATGCCTTGATGACTGACTTCCAAAGTCCATTTGTTACTACTGTGCGGGTCGTGCATGTCCAGTTCAGCCTTGAGATAAAAAATAGTGTTTATGGCCTCCACAATGTCGACAACGAGGTCTACAGAAACAAAGCCAAAGCATGAGGAAACTAGTGTCTAGTAGATAAGTTACATGATGGGGTTATTTTTAAGTGGCTGACAGTGCACAAAGAAGTTGATTCTCATGACTTCACGGCTGAGGCAAAGACTTGGCTCTCCATTATCTTTTCAAGAGTGTCACGCTCTATAAATGATACTGATATGACACCAGACAAGGCACTGATAATTGCTGCTATCATAGATGGACTACCTATGAATGTGGGGGAACACATTTTTCGAGAAATTGAGGAAGCCACTCACGGGAGGTCCAAGAGCATGTTCTTTCCATCCTTGATCACTAGACTTTGCTATGATGCTGGGGTGCCTACACACCCCAATGATGTTAAGAATGGTCTAGGAAAGCCGATGATCCATCCCTTGCTGAAAAGGGGACCCAATGACAAACAGAAAAAGAGGAGAAATGATGTTGCTTCCGCTTTATATAAGCAGTTCTCCGAGGCCACCACTGATCTCGTTGGATCCTTCGAACCTTCATCAGGGTCCTTTGACCCCATGGGACCACTCCAGTCCGGTCTTCACACTATGGACCACTTGTCCAGCAAGATATATGGAGTAGATGTGCATGTTAGGCAGCTTATTGATGGCCTTCCCAGTGGCCCACCTGGGGCTGGAACATCTATTGGAACTGGCACATCTACTAGGGATGCTGCCCCACCATCCATGGTGGATTTGGTCAAAGAGAAAAAAGAAATCATGGGCAAGATGGAGGCCATTAACATCAGGTTGGAAAACATAAGTCGCCGGCAAAGAAAGATTGAAAAGAGGTAGAGATAGTTCAAGGAGCATGAGAAGAAGAAAAGCCAGGTGTTGTCCAAGATGATGCAAAAGCTTAGCACATTTTGTAGGTCAGATGAATCGGAGGATGAGGATGATGCAGACTTGGAGCTCAAATTTCCCACCACCTCCAGTTCTGACTGATGCAGTATTCAGGGAGAACTTTCTACCATTTTACTCTATCATGTTTAGTAGCATTGGGGACATTGTAACATCTTTTTTTGGGGGTGGCTTCTTGTATAACTATTGTTCTTGTCTAATTGTGGATAACTTTGGGAATTGCAGATTGGTACTGTGGTTGTTTTCATTTTGTTGTCAGTGTATTTTCATGTGATGTATATATTAGTATGTTATTAGCTTCTTAAATTTTTTAGTTACTTGATGTTTATTAGCTTCTTAATTTTCTTTATATATAGTATGTCTTATGTTAGTGGTGATATCCTTGGTTCTTTTATACCACAGTTCTTTTCTAGGAATGCCAATTTTCTTCTTGAACCGGGTAATTGTAGAATTTTTTTTTTCTTTTGACTTTTCCCGATGATGGATAGATAGACAACTTTCTTAAGGGAATTAGTCTTCTAGTTTAAATATAGCTATGTTAATATTAGGAATAATAAATTATTTGGGTTGAAGTTTGTGCCCAATGACTAAGTTGTGACTTGCTTGGTACCAACATGATTTAAACCTCGGCATATGAATTTTTGGTTGTTGAAAAAGAAAAATAACTAAAATAAAAATGTCATGACTTTTAGACTAAAATTTTGGCAATTTAATTCACTAAATAGCTTCATATGATGTATGTAACCTCTTTGAGTCATTGGTTTCAATTGGATTTTGGATTTGTATTCCACTTGAGTGTTCATGTGTCATGTGTGGTGACATTTATTTTGAGTTCTTTTGCATTACTTGTAGTCTAGAACTTGCCCGAAATGTGCTTCCAGGCGAAATTTTAGACTAAATTGGTTTGCAAAATTATATTAGGTCTTCCTTGGACCGCCATTGTGTCATAAATTTTCTACCCTTGAATATTTTCCCTAGTCAACCCATTTTGAGCCTTTAACCTATTCCTTTGGCAACCATGTTATAAACTTTATTCCTTTGTTCTTTTCTTGATCTAGCTTCTGTCACCCTACCTCCCTGAGTACTTTGAAAGTGTAAACATAGGCTAAAAGCCTATGTTTAGGGGTGAAGGTTGGAAAAGTTGTGATATGAAAGTTGTTTAAAAGGTGGAAGCTAGAGAAAAAAAATGAATGATAAAAGTGAAACCTTCCTTGATTCTGAAAAGTAAAGAAAATATAGAATAAAATGATAAGAAAATGTGAATAAAGGGAAGACTAGGTGTGGAATCAAAAGTGAAGAAATGATGGAGAATGTTTTCAAAGGAAGTGGACTTTGATTGTAAATTCTATAGTGCTTGGGGAGGTTTTGAGTAACTCTAACCAAAATTTATGCCTTGCCTTAACCTAAAGCATAAACTATAACCCTTTATGTCCTAATTGATTTTTAACAAAGTTGTCTACATTAGTGGATGAATACATGAAGGGCAAGCCTATGGTACTACTTGCATACATTAGAACATCTTTTTGAGATAGAGCTAATTCTTTCCATTTGATATCCCATTTTTGTTTCGAATTAAGATTTATGAGTGTGGGATAATTTCTTAAATGTGATGGCACATGAGATTTGAGTGTGAATTTAATCCCATTTTCAATTGGAATGAATGACCAAAGAGAGTTGATTGCGATAGAGAGGCAAAGTTCGAAGCTTTAGTGTCATGACTTGATTGCTACTTTGATATTCATTAGTGTTTGAGCACTTGAAATGTGATGAAGTTCATGAGAAGTACTTGATAATTCATATGCTTTGGAGTAATTGTTGATAGCAATCGAAGTCATGTTTTTGTTCTTATAGTAAACCTTTTTGGCTTGGCATGATATGGATGTATTGTTGAGTTAAATACTTGGGATTAGATTTTATCGCTTTCATTGCTTGAGGACACGAAATAGTTTAACTTTGGGGGTTTGATAAGTTGGTATTTTACCAACTTATCTTATCTTTAAACCTATATTTTTGCTATGTTCGAGTGATAAAACAGTGTGTTTAATGTTATTTCCTTCTATTTTACAGGTTGCATGTGATTTAGAAGTAATTGTGAAGAAACCAAGTGAAAACAAGTCAAAATGGAGCCTGCCAGTGATTTGCTCTTCGCAAACGCGAAGGTACCACGCGAACGCGAAGAAGCAGGATAGCTAAACCTTCGCGAACGCGAAGGACCAAATGCGAACATGATGTATTAGAAACCAAAACTTATAGAATGCGAAGGAAAAAATGACGACGCGATGACTGAGGCAAACAAACCTTCACGAACGCGAAGGTGCGATCGCGAACACGATGAAGAAACTAGGCGTGAAAACTGGGAAGTTCCGAAATTTCACATTTTTTACCCCAAACCCTTTAATACCCACACCAGCTCATTTGTAATATATATTTGGCAATATATGAACATCTTTAGCATATTTTTAACTTCTTAGACTTAGACAGAACAAGGTGGAAGCTAGGGTTTGGCACACACACTTGGGTCTTGAAGATTTGAAGCTTGTGATTAAGGATTTCTCACCCATTTATGTTTATCTCTTCATTTCCTTGTTTTTTGGTGAATATTTAAGTGTATAGTATTTTATCCAACACTTAAATATTGTTTATGGAAATATTAATATTTAAAGTGTGGATTAAATACTTTGCTGTGCTTATATATTGAATGATTTTTATTCTTTTATGAAGTGAGTTATTGTTAATTTAATTATTCTTGTTCTTTAATGTTTCCAAAGGAGTTAGCTAACCCTAGCCCATTAACTCCGAATTAATTTTTGAAAAGATAATTTGGGGTTGGAAAATATTAATTAACTAGAACTTGAGGCGTTAACCCTCATTTTATAGATTCTACCTAGGGATAGGATTAAACAACTTATAGTCATTCTGGGTGTCCTTAATCTCTTAATTGTTTAAGGGAAAATTCAATTAGGAAGTCTTGTTATTCTTAAAAAGAAGCTAATTAAGAATTATTATCCGTGGCTAATTAACATAAACTGGCTCATATTTGTAAAATCGTGAAATACATTGGAGCGTTACTTGAGTGTAATTCTCAATGCAACTATACTTGTAGCCATTGATCACTTGACTTGCTTTCAAGGTTAGTTCACATTTTCAAATTTAGGTATAAACACTTTTTAAACCAAATTCTTAGTGTTTGGCATTGTGAGATAGGTGATAATTTTCTTACATTCCTAATCGCCTACGTATTGTTCACTGTGGGATTTAACCCCGACTCATAGTTATGTAAAATATATTGCGTGTAACCGTGTCCAATTATTTTTTTTAGTGGATTTGGACATCTGATACGCTCAAATTACACTTTTATAATTTGTGTAAGGCGGTCGATGTCAAATATAATAATCCAACAAGGTTGGAGTCGAATCTCATAGGGAATAGGTGTGAAAAGGTTACTAGAATAGTGTGTTGCCCGACTAAAGTCGTAATTCTATCCAGTTAATGGTAACAAGAGTGTGTATTAATAATGGCAAGAGTATGAATTGAGTTATTTTTGAAGTAATAACTAATTGGAATATTGAAGACATAACTATTAGAATTAAAGAAATCAAGGTTGTGTCCCATTTAATGAAATGTAATGTTATCGGTGTTAATATGATATATTCCTAATGGTCAGTCCTTTTGCTATGCAATTAACGTCTAAGCGACTACCCAATATTTCCCAATAGTTGGATAGTATTTCCTCTTTATAATTTTTCCAAATGTAAAAGAGTCGCAGTTAATAACAATCAATATATGCCAAATAAAACCCACTTATCCCTAAGCGAATTTCTTAAGCAAGGTTTAAAGCCTTGAGTCTTTGATATTTACTTCTACCAAATTCTAACCCACTTTCCCAAGCAAAGAAGAATTTAACGGAACTTGTTAATGTTTGCAACCACCAACAATAAATGAAGCACGAGAAATAAATAAATATCAACCAAACATTATATATATATTCAATGTTAAACACCCATTAAAATAACACCCATTTAGGGTCGACAACCTTAGTATTTAATGTTAGCTACACGTGCTACAATACAAAATCCAAAGAGTATTTAATGTCATAAAAGCTTACAAAGTAGAGAACCTTCACCCAAAAGCTTCCAAAAGTGAAGAATATTAATATCTTGGAATGTAGTGGCAATACTAGACAAGATGAGCCCACAAAGACATCACAAAACTATTTATAGTGCACTCAAAATCGGGACATCAAACGGACAAAAATGCCCTTTTAGGTCTGATATGCGACCACATTCGTGTCGCGGAGTACGCATGTGGTTTGCATCTTCATCATCCTCATTGCAGACTGGAACCCTAGTTTACAGGTCTTCTTCGCATTCCAATTGTGCGGATCACATTGCAGAAATGCGATCGCATTTTGTGTTGCAACTTCATCATTCAGTGACCTTCATGGTTGGTTTACGGTTCACTCTGCGGCTCGCATATTGGTTCTGCTGTCGCATAATGGACCGCATTCTTGACTTGAAATTTAGCCAGATCTCTGCTTTTGTCTGCGATTTGGTGTGCGTTCTGCGGCTCGCATATCTGATCTGCGATTGCATAGTGTGTCGCAGACCAGCTTTTTTGCTACATTTTCTTATTTTCTTGTCATTTTTCTTCCATTTCCATGTTCTTGGGTCTTAGACTTTATGTACTTTAGAAACAACAAAACTACATAAGTAAGGGAGATAATTGCATTAAAACAAGCTAAAATCTAAGCTATTAGTATTGAAATATGCTGAAATTCTCCTGCACATCAACATCACCAGCTAATCCTTGTCTCAAGATTTACATGAGGCTCTCCATATCTACATGAGGCTAATCATTGCCTCCCTATATTGAATGAGGCTAATCCTTGCCTCCACAGTTTCATGAGGCGAATCCTTGTCTCCCGATCTGCATGGGGCTAATCCCTGACTCCCCATTAGCATGAGGCTAATCCCTGCCTCCATATTTGCATGAGGCTAGTCCCTGCCTCCACATCTGCATGAGGCTAATCCCTGCCTCCATATCGTTATGAGGCTAATCCTCACCAACTTATCTTACCGTTAAACATATATTTTTTCTATGTTCGAGTGATAAAATTGTGTGTTTAAAGTCATTTACTTCTATTTTTACAGGTTTTATGTGATTTAGAAGTAATGGTGAATAAACCAAGTGAAAGTAAGTCAAAATGGAGCCTGCCAGTGATTTGCACTTCGCGAACGCGAAGGTACCACGTGAACACGAAGAAGAAGGAAAGCTAAACCTTCACGAACGCGAAGGACCAAATGTGAACATGATGTATTAGAAACCAAACCTTAGAGAATTCGAAGAAAAAAATACGAACGCGATGACTGAGGCAAGCAAACCTTCCTGAACGCAAAGGTGTGATCGCGAACGTGATGAATAAACTAGGCGTGAAAACTGGGCAGTTCGGGAATTTAACACTTTTTTTTACCCCAAAACCCTTTAATACCCACATCAGCTCATTTGTAAGATATACTTGGCAATATCTGAACATCTTTAGCATATTTTTGACTTCTTAGACTTAGACAGAACAAGGTGGAAGCTAGGGTTTGGCACACACACTAAGGTCTTAAAGATTTGAAGCTTGTGATTAAGGATTTCTTACTCATTTATGTTTATCTCTTCATTTCCTTGTTTTGTAGTGAATATTTAAATGTATAGTATTTTATCCAACACGTGAATATTGTTTATGAAAATATTGATGTTTAAAGTGTGGATTAAATACCTTGTTGTGCTTATGTATTTAATGATTTTTATTCTTTTATGAAGTGAGTTATTGTTAGTTTAATTATTCTTATTCTTTAATGTTTCCAAAGGGGTTAGCTAACCCTAGCCCATTAACTCTGAATTAATTTTTGAAAAGATAATTTGGTGTTAGGAAATATTAATTAACAAGAACTTGAGGTGTTAACCCTCATTTTATAGATTATACCTAGAGATATGATTGAATTACTTGTAGTCATTCTGGGTGTGCTTAATCTCTTAATTATTTTAGGGAGAATTCAATTAGGAAGTCTTGTTAGTCTTTATAAGAAGCTAATCAAGAATTATTATCCGTGGATAATTAACATAAACTGGCTCATATTTGTAAAATCGTGAAATACATTGGATCGTTAGAGTGTAATTCTCAATGCAACCATACATGTAGCCATTGATCATTTGACTTACTTTCAAGGTTAGTTTACATTTTGAAATTTAGGTATAAACACTTTTTAAACCAACTTCTTAGTGATTGGCATTGCGAGATAATTGATAATTTTCTTACATTCCTAATCGCCTACATACTGTTCACTTTGGGATTTGACCCCGACTCATAGTTGGGTAAAATATATTGCATATGACCGTGTCCATTTACTTTTTAATAGTGGATTTGGACATCACCAGCTAATCCTTGACTCAAGATTTACATTAGGCTAATCCCTGCCTCCATATCTTCATGAGGCTACTCCTTGCCTCTCTATTTTGCCTGAGGCTAATCCTTGCCTCCACACTTGTGTGAGGCTAATCCTTGTCTTCCTATCTGCATGAAGCTAATCCCTTTCTCCCCATTTGCGTGAGGCTAATCTCTGCCTCCTTACTTGCATGAGGCGAATCTCTACCTCCACACTTGTTTGAGGCTAATCCATGTCCCTATATTTTCATGAGGCTAATAATGCCTCCCTATCTTGAATGAGGCTGATCCTTGCCTCCACACTTACATGAGGCTAATACCTGCCTCCACATTTGCATAAGGCTAATGCTTGCCTCCATATCTGCATGAGGCTAATCCTTTACTCCCTATTTGCATAAGGCTAATCCTTGCCTGCCCATTTGGATGAGGCCAATCATTGCCTCCCTATTTGCATGGGACTGAGAACTGTCCCTCTTTGCACAAATATTGCTCTATTTCTAATGCAATTTATTTTGCTTCAATCGGGCTAAGCTCTTCCCTCCCTTTCACAAGACTAAGCCCTGTCTTATTAACATCATATTACTGCACCTCATGGGCAGAAATATTGCCAATTTATCCAAAGGCATCATAGTCCAAAAGGCATCATCCTCATAGCCGGAAGACACTATGCCATGGCCTGAGGATCCCTAAAATTTGCATATCATTATTCAAAGGTGTCATGGTTCGGTGGCACCATCTGCATGGCCCGAACAACATTTCATGGCCTAAGAATCCGTCACTAAACAATTCATAGCTCAGGACATCATGGTCCAAGGACGTCATCTTTAACTATCCAAAGACAAATTTCATGGTCCAAAGAGAATCCACATCATGTTTAAATTTTTGCGCAAACACATGTCAGTAGCATCTCTTCATCTACAGGTGACCTTCAAGCAACCACTATCCTATCAAGAGTGACCCCGCTCCAGTTCTTTCAAACTATCTCAAACTTAACCGCTCACTATAACTGCTCTTGCATCCTATGTTCGTTATTGCAGTAACTTCATCGGTATATTCTACCAATGAATCCAGAACTACACATGGCTTGATACCTGTAAAACAAGGATATGTTGGCAACTTGAAGACCGGACCCAATCATATAAGGATTTCAGAATAGACTCCTTTATTTAAGTAGAGTCTCCATGCTGTCACGCACCCTTTTTCCCTCCACGAAGAAAAGTTCGGTTTCTGATGTTCATGAAGGTAATAACTCATTTCCTTTTGGGATTTGGGCATTTGAAGAGTCGCCCCCTAACGGATTATGGTTCCTTAGGCACCTAGAGTGATTAACTCTTAAACTAGTTTGCATTACCAGAGATTTAGGGTAACGGATCGAAATAACCTTGAGCGGAAGGTGTTAGGAAACCCTCGCGGTCCATAACAGTGGATCCCGGCCGAACATATACTTATGTAAATTAGTCTTTTCACAAATAAAAAGTTTTAACACATACTTGCAAATAAAGGCATGTTTTGACATTGTATGACTCAAGTAACGAAACAAAAGGAAAAGACGTCAACAAGTTGCAGATATATAGAGAAAAGTAAAATTTAAACATCGGGAATTGGGAAAGAGGGGTCCTAGGATGGTTAGCCTACAGGATCACCCCACACAATGCGCTGTTATCACTCCTCAATGATGGGCTACACATGATATTAGCGTGTAGTCACAATATCATTGCTAACCAATTCTCTCCCCTTAGTCATATCCTAAAGCGTTCTATCAACCTTGAAAAGTATCCTACGCGTGCACTACACGTCCCTTCCTTGTGTCCCTGGAGGTATTTAGGACATTTAATTTTAGGTAGTTCTACACCATCCTAAGGTATTTAAAGGAGAAAAAATCTAGGCGTCAATCAAATCCAATTAGGAGTGCACATAAAGAGGGAAAAATTAAAGGCTCATATTTACCTCCACACAACATAACAAGTGCATGTCTCAATAGCAGTTTTAGGTATTTAAGTGAAAAATCCTAGAACATGATATCTAGGCGAGCAGAAAGTATACAACATTGAATTAGAACCAAGTTTCAAAGACCTATTTAGCTTGCCTACGGATTTTAGAAATGTGAATGTGAGTAACCTTAAATAGCAATGCACAGTTTTTATAGTTGCGGGATTTTAATCGCCCTATAGCCTTGCCTAAGCGCATAACAGTGACATCCTAAAAGCATGATATCTATATTGATTAGGAATAAGTAGTACAGTGAACGCTTTTAAACGGATAACTTGATATCCTATAAACATGCTTTCTAGCGATACTAATCGAGGCAACATTTGAAAACTTATTAAAGAAATGGATAGATTAATTAATTAAGCCAATTTAGAATATATAAACACGAATTTGAATTGACTTATTTAACTTAACTATTTTAAGTCCTATAGACATTATCTCTAGTTAAGCAAGGTAAAAACAAACAACATTCATTTAACCAAAGTGAAACCCCTATAGGCTTGGTATCTACGAGTTAATTTTAGCCCTATAAGCATGATCTCTAGCCATTTTTATATCCTATAAGCATGGTTTCTAATATTGTGTAAGTAATGCAAACATAACAAACACATTTCAATCAACACGACCCTATAGGCATGTTATCTACCCAATTTACCCAACATATATAACTACCCTCCCTTTTTAACTAATCTCCCCACTGTTTGTTTATAGTAATTATTACAGATCAATGAATTAAACAAAAATACATAAATAAATAGGGGTTAATCCATAGGGAGCCTGAAGCAGGCCCAAGTGACTTATGAACCTCCAATAGCCTCAAATGCCCAAAGTTCCATAGCCAATTTATTGTCTAGGTGTGCCAGAGTTCCCTTAGGACCTCAAGGATCCCGAGCAGTGCTCATAGTTAGACCTTTTCTCAAATAATAAGTGACTTAGGTGCAGTGTGGAAAGGCTATCTCTGACATGCCAGAGTTCAAAGTGATCCCAAGGATCTAAAGGCAGTACACATATCATAAGGGCAAGACCTAATATTCTAAGAGTAAAGTGAGAGTGCTTGACATAGTTTTAAAAGGTTTTAAAAATAATGTAGAGATTACTTTAGAAGTGAAAAAGGTTTTCAGAAACAGGAAATAGTTTGGTAGTAAAAGACAGTTTGTGAAGAGTACCAAAACAACATATAATTAGTTGGTCATAAAACATCCAGATTCAGAAAATAATTAACAAACATATCCCACATAGGGATAAAGGGATTGGGGCACATAAGAGTCACATTGGGATACATGGATAGGGTGTAGAGGAAACATACAATCAATAAACTGCACAAAACACTTGGGGTCTTAGAGACTTAGCAGGCTAATCATGGACAGTAAGTAGTTAAGACGTAGATCATAGTTGTAATACAAGAAGCCTCGCATGTCTTGAATAGAATTAAACATAAAATTTAGACATGCTAGGTAAAGAAGTAAGCAGGAAAGAGTGCAGAATATGAAGCATACATTGAACATGATAGAGTTTAGACATGATGAGCAAAGAAGTAAGCAGGAATACAAGTTGAATTCATAAGTGATAAACTAGAGTATGAATGAAATATGTAGGGCTTGCATTTTAAATCTTATCTAGAGACATACCAGTTGTTTGAAAACATAACACAGATGAGAGCATAGTTTTAAAATCCATGGATTTGTAACCACATAAAGAGAAGTTCTTACTCACAGTCAATAAAATGGCCTGAGATGGGCTAACAAGTAGAGTTTCAAACTTGAACCAACTAGGTTCTTTGAGATCCCCTCATGGATATAAGGAATCGAAGATCCATGGCGTGTTATAGGCCAAGACTGGCCGGAGAAGACAAGAACGCATCACAAAGCTGGGATATACACCGGTCATTTTTAGCTAGCACGTCGTTTAACAGTTTGAGCCATGAGAAGCTTCACTTCATTTATTATGACCTTTACGCATGGTCAGAATTGAATTTCGGGAAGTTCGTGGTTGAATTGGAAAGATAATTCTCATTTCGGAAGCTTTAAGTTGAAAGAATTGACTAATATTGGATTTTTGAGTAATCGGCCTCAGAATCGAGATTCGAAGGTTTCAGCTTGTTGTGTGATTATTTTGGACTTGGGAATATGTTCGGATCAGGTTTTGGAAGACCAGGGAACGTTTTAGCACCTATTTTGGAAGTTAGTATTTTTGGAAAAATTTCATATATTTGGGTTGAAGTGTGTTTCAATGTTATCAATGTCTGTTTGGGATCCCGATTCTAGGATAGCTCGGTATGGTGATTTTGGTGTTCGGAGCACGATTAGAAGTTAATTCAGAGGTCCGTGGGTTATTTTGGAGTCATTTGGCTATTGATACTCAATTTTTTTCCGTATATTTTATATGTCCAAAATACATTCAAAATACCATATGTATGCATATATAAGTGTGTCCAAGTATTTTAGTATTTTTCAGAATTTTTAAACTATTTTTAAATCAATTTATTGCCCTATTATATGAATAAAAACAAATAATTATTCCTCAAATTATCATTTTTGGTGATTAACCTATTGTATTCTCATATTTACACCAAATACTGCTGAGGTAATTTTTGCACATTTTTTACAAATTGATTGAGTATTTTAAAATTAAATTGCACATAATTGTAATTTTTGACTATTTTAAGAATTAATTGCGTTTATAATTAAAAATTTGATTCCTGTATTTTTAATTTAATATTTTCACATTATTAATTGATTTAGTATTTTTAATTTTCTTCCAGAAATTGTTTTACTATTTTCATTAAAACAAAAGGGGAAAATGGCTATTTAAATACTAGCCCTAATTATTTCAATTTTAACCTAAATTAGCCCCCCCAATTAAACTGTCAGGACCCTAGCTCACCGATCGTGAACATGTCATGATGGCACCTAGTCCCCACGACCAGGTAGGCCAAATATTGTAGAAAATATAACAATTGCGGGAAAAACAAGGGAAAACCAAATTAAATGACTAAAAGTAACTATAATGGATGCCACTCGGCATGGACAACTCAATAAAACACAAGTCTAACACAATTTCCAAGACCCGGAAACTCACGAACAACATAGGCTATAGAAATGTATAGTATGGCTCCAAAACTCCATAATATTCTCACAACCGAAAGAAAGAAAACTAGATACTAAATATAGAGTGAAAAGGAGACTCGTCGGTCTGCGGACGCATCAGAACTACCTCGAAGTCTCTGTGGTCCTCTTGCCTCACTGATAGTGCGCCTGAGTAGAGGTACCTGAATGATCTGCACAGGAAAAACATGCGCAGGAAAGGCATGAGTACACCACAGTGGTATTCAGCAAGTGCCAAGCCTAACCTCGGTTGGGTAGTGACGAGGAAGGTCAGGGCCCTACTGAGATAAACATAATAAATAATAAGGTATCGAAAACAATCTAAATAAAGTCTACAACAAAAACCTGAACCGGTTAAGTACAGGAGAGCAGTAATAGAAAGTAACGGTAACAATACAAGTAAATACTATCCTCAACCAGGAAATAGTAACCGGGGATCTCTTGTTAACCTGAGGATCTCTTGGTATCCTCAATAAGTGAGTCGGGGATCTCTTGGTATCCCGAGAATCTCTTGTTATCCTCAATATGTGAGCCGGGGATCTCTTGGTATCCCAATGTATATATATATAAACACGTGCCAGGGATCTCTAGGTATCCCGCACCTTCAGTCTAGAATAAGTCAAGTACAGGGGGATCTCCCGAGAAGTCGTCCCGTAGTCCCAATTTAAAGCACACCACAACAACAACTCATAAATATCAGAATAAATGCTAAACAGTACAAGTAATTGAAATTTATAACCTAACATGCTTCACAGAGTGGAAATAGTATAGTTAAACAATTAGGCAAGTAAGTCAGCTAAGCATGCTTCTCTAAGCTAGCACAGGTCAAAACCTACATTTTAAAGAAACAAGTAAACAAAAATGTCTCCATGTAAATAATCCTAGTAGAAACAGATTTACAATAATTTGCTCAAGTACGCGCTCGTCACCTCACGTACGAGGCATTCAAATATTCAGAATATGTCCTAAGGGGAAAGTCCCCCCACACAAGGTTAGACAAACCACATACCTCGAACCGGGTCAATATAACTAGAAATCGCGCCTTTGCCACGAGTATCTGACTCCAAATGGCCCAAATCTATTCAATTCAATTACACATCGTAAATAATATAGCAAACAACTGATTCCACTATTAAAATTAAAGCTAGTGCGCGAAAATAGGTAAAATAACCAAAATACCCCTCCAGCCAACGTCTCAGAATTTAATAATTTTCACATTTTCAAAAACCTCGTATTCTCACGAGTCTAACCATATAAAAATCTCCCAAATCGTAGGTCACATGCCCCCTCAAAACCCAATAGTTTGGTCTATGAAGTTTTACCCCAAATTAACCAAATTTTGGTCCTAAATTCGAATTCCAATGATGTATTTAGCTATATAATGATGAAATCTAATGAAAAAGGATCAAAGAAACGTTACACAACAATTTTCTCTTCAAAACCCACTCGAAATCGCCTTCTCCCGAGCTCTCAATCGATTTTCAACTTATGAAATTAAACCCTCGAAATTTTCTATTTCTATCTAGACATTTCCACTTCTGCGGTCTAGGGATCGCTTCTGCGGTCCTGCATATGCAGACAAAGTGCCACTTCTGCGGCTTCCACTTATCATCCCATTTTCCGCTTCTGCAGTCTATGGATCGTTGAAGCGAGACCGCTTTTGCGGAAATTCGTCCGCTTCTGCGGACCTGACCTTGATCCTACGACTCGCTTCTGCTGCTACCTAGCCGCTTCTGCGGCTCCGCTTCTACGGTTCCCAAGCCGCAGAAGCGAAAATACCATAAGCCTGTTGCAAAATTTTCCTTCCAACTCCATAACTTGCCCGTCGAGCATCCGAAACACACCCGAGGCCCCCGGGACATCAACCAAAAGCACCAATACCACTTAATACCTCATTCAAACTTGTACCAATCCTTAAAACACCTAAAACAACACCGGAAATCAAATTAAATCAAAGATTCAATCCTAAGAACTTCAAATTCCAACAAAACACACTTTCGATCAAAAACCTAACCAAAACTCGCTCGAATGACCAGAAATTTAACATACATATCCCAAATGACAGACGAAGCTACTGCAACTTTCGAAATTCCAATCCGACCCTAGGATCAAAAACTCACTATCGGACCGGAAGCTTAAAAAATTCAAATTTCGGCATTTCAAGCCTAAATGAGCTACGAGCCTCCAAAATACATTCTGAACACGCTCCCAACCCCGAAATCATCTGACAGAACTAACAGAACCATCGGATTTTCGTTCCGAGGTCTTCTTCACACTGTTCCGATTTTGGACCATTTTCAACTCTTAAGCTCTCATTTAGGGACTAAAGGTCCCAAAACACTTTGAATCCGAATACTGAACGTTCCGGCAAACCAAAATAGTAGAAATGAACTTAGAGGAAGCGGTTAATAGGGGATCGGGGCGTAAATTCCAAAATCGGCCGGCCGGGTCGTTACATCCTCCTACACTTAAACATTCGTTCGTCATCTAACGAGCATAGAGAACATACCTGAAGTAGTGAAAAGATGAGGGTACTGGATGCGCATATCATGCTCGGTCTCCCAAGTTGCCTCCTCGGCCGGCTGACCCCGCCACTGAATTTTCACTGAAACTATGTTCTTTGACCTCAACTTTCTGATCTGCCTGTCCAAAATAGCCACTAGCTCCTCAACGTAGGATAGATTCTTGTCCAACTGGACTGAACTGAAGCCCAACACGTGCAACGGATCACCGTGATATCTCCATAGCATCAAAATATGAAATACCGGATGAACTCTAGCTAGGCTGGGAAGTAAGGCAAGCTCATAAGCAACCTCCCTAACTAGCCTCAAGATCTCAAAAGGGTGAATAAACCTCAGACTCAACTTCCCTTTCTTCCCAAACCTCATGACGCCCTTCATAGGTGAGACCCAAAGTAGAACCCGCTCACCAACCATATATGTAACATCACGGATCTTCTTGTCTGCGTAACTCTTCTATCTAGACTGGGCTGCACGGAGTCTATCTTGAATCACCTTAACCTTCTCTATTGCATTCTGAACCATCTCTGTGCCCAATAGCCTGGCCTCCCTCGGCTCAAACCAACACACCGGAGATCTACACATCCTACCATATAAGGCCTCATATGGTGCCATGTGAATGCTGGACTAATAGCTATTGTTATAAGCAAACTCTGCCAGTGGCAGGAAATGATCCCATGACCCTCCAAACTCAATCACGGATGCATGGAGCATATCCTCCATAATATGAATAGTGCACTCGGACTATCCATCCGTCTGGGGGTGAAATGCCGTGCTAAACTCCACCCGAGTGCCTAACTCCTACTGCACATCTATCTAGAATCGCGATGTAAACTGAGTACCTCCGTCTGAGATGATAGAAAGTGGAATACCATGCAAAAGGACGATATCCCTGATATAAGTCTCCGCCAACCGCTCCGATAGGTAAGTGGTACACACAGGTATGAAGTGAGCGGACTTGGTCAGCCGATCCACAATGACCCAAATAAAATCAAACTTCTTCACGGTCTGTGGGAGTCCAGATATGAAGTCCATGGTGATATGCTCACACTTTCACTCCTGGATCTCTATCTGCTGAAGAAACCCACCCGGACACTGGTGCTCATACTTCACCTGCTATCAGTGCAGGCATCTAGACATGTAGTCAAGTATATCCTTCTTCATCCGCCTCCACTAGTAGTGCTGCCTCAAATCCTGATACATCTTCGCGGCACCCGGATGGATGGAGTACCGCTAGCTATGGGCCTCTGCTAGAATCAACTCTCGAAGACCATCAATATTGGGCACACAAATCCGGCCCTGCATCCTCAATACCCAATCATCCCCGAAGGTCACATCCCTGGCATCATCACGCCGAACTCTGTCCTGAAGAACAAGCAAGTGAGGATCATGATACTGTCGCTCCCTGATACGATCAAATAGGGAAGACCGAGAAACCACACAGGCTAGAACCCGACTGGGCTCTGAAAGTTCCAATCTCACGAATTGGCTGGTTAAGGCCTGAACATCTATTGCTATAGGTCTCTCTGAGGCTGGTAAATATGCCAAACTCCCCAAACTCTCTTCCCGGCGACTCAAGGCATCGGCTACCACATTGGTCTTGCCTGGGTGATAAAGAGTAGTAATATCATAATCCTTTAACAACTCTAACCATCTCCTCTGACGCATAATTAGGTCCTTCTGCTTAAGCAAGTGCTGCAAACTCCGATGTTCAGTATAGATCTCACAAGGCACCCCATACAAATAATGACGTCAAATCTTCAAGGCATGAACAATAGCAGCTAACTCAAGATCGTGGACTGGGTAGTTCTTTTCATGCACCTTCAATTGTCTGGACACATAGGCAATCACCCTACCGTCCTGCATCAACACCACTCTAAGACCAACCCGTGAGGCATCAGAATAAACTGTATAAGACCCCAAACCGGTAGGAAGCATCAAGATTGGGGCTGAAGTCAAAGCTGTCTTGAGCTTTTGGAAGCTCGCCTCACACTCCTCTGTCCACAGAAATGGGGTACCCTTTTGGGTCAGTCTATTCATAGGGGCTGTTATCGATGACAACCCCTACCCAAAGCAACGGTAATAACCCGCCAAGGCAAGGAAACTGCGAATCTCTATAGCTGAGAAGGGCCTGGGCCAACTCTGCACGGCCTCCACCTTTCTCGGATCCACTCGAACGCCCTCACTCTATACCACGTGACCTAGGAATGCCACAGAACTCAACCAGAACTCACATTTTGAGAACTTTGGATATAATTTCTTCTCTCTTAAAGTTTGAAGCACTATCCTCAGGTGCTGCTCATGATCTTCCCGACTCCGGGAATATACCAGAATATCATCAATAAAAACAATAACGAATGAGTCAAAATATGGCCTGAATACACTGTGCATCAGATGCATAAAAGCTACCGGGGCATCTGTCAGCCCAAAAGACATAACAAGGAACTCGTAATGACCATACCGAGTCTTGAAGGCAGTCTTCGGGATATCTGGCTCCCGAATCTTTAACGGATGGTAACTTGAGCGCAAATCAATCTTGGAAAACACCTATGTGCCCTGGAGCTAGTCAAACAGATCATCAATACGAGGTAGAGGATAACAGTTCTTCACTGTAACATTGTTCAACTGGCGATAATCAACACACACGCGCATAGAACCATCCATCTTCTTCACAAACAAGACAGGGGCACCCCACGGCGAAATACTGGGCCAAATAAAGCCCTTACCCAGCAATTCCTGCAATTGATCCTTCAATTCCTTCAACTCTAGAAGAGCCATGCGATACGGGGGAATGGAAATGGGCTGAGTGCCCGGCAACAGATCAATGCCAAAATCAATATCTCTATCGGGCGGCATGCCCTGAAGATCAGCTGGAAACATATCGGGAAAATCTCGTACCACTGGGACTGAATCAATATAAGTGGTATCAACACTGACATCTCTTACATAAGCTAAATATGCGGCGCACCCCTTCTCAACCATACGTTGAGCTTTAAGGAAAGAGATAACTCTACTGGGAGTATGATCTAAAGTACCACTCCACTCAATACATGGAACACCTAGCATAGCCAACATCACGGTCTTGGCGTGACAATCAAGAATAGCATGATTGGGCGACAACCAGTCCATGCCTAGAATAATATCAAAATCAACCATATCGAGTAATAATAGATCCGCCCTGGTCTCAAAACCACGAATAGTAACCAAACATGACTGGTAAACGCGGTCCACAATAAGAGAATCTCCCATAGGTGTAGAAACATAAACGGAGGCACTCAAAAAGTCCCGAGGCACACCCAAATACGAAGCAAAATTAGAAGACACATACGAATAAGTAGAGCCTAAATAGAATAGAACCGATGCCTCTATGTGACAACCCATAATAATAACTGTGATGACTGAATCGGAGGCAACCACCTCAGTGAGAGCAGGAATACAATAATATCTTGCCCGACCCCTCTCAGGGGGGCAACCTCTATCTCCCCGGCCTCCGCCCCTGGCTGGCTGGGCAGGTGGGGTAGTAGCTGGAGCAGGGACCATAGCCTGAGATCTCTGAGGAGCATGTTGTGGCTGAGCAGTCTGTGGAGGTGCACCCCTCCCAAGTCTAGGGCAATCCCTCACCACATGACGGGTGTCACCATACTCATAGCAAGCTCTGGGAGGACGCGGTGGCTGTGATTGACTGGAACTAGGCCTGCTGGACTGACCTCTGAAAGCACCCCGCGCAGGAGGCGCGCTAGAAACTGGAGGAGCATAATAAGGCTCCTGAGGTGCAGGCAGAGTTGGAGTGCTGCCGGCTGCTGGCAAAGCTAAAAGTGCAGGGCGACCAGAATAAACCCTACCATAACGACCTGCTGATGGAGTACGGGCACCAGAGTAGTGACCTAACTCTCGAGACCTCTTGGCCTTCCTCTCCCCTCGCTCCCTGGCGAGCATACCCTTAATCCTCCTAGCAATGCTCAATACCTACTGGTAAGGAATATCCATCTCCAACTCTCGAGCCATGCTGGACCGGGTGGGCAGAATAAGACCCTCGATAAACCTCCGAACTCTCTCTCGAACTATGGCAACCAAAGCCCGTGCATGTCTAGCCAACCTGGTATAACGGATGTCATACTCGGAAACTATCATAGCACCCTGGCGTAAGTGGTCAAACTTCGCGCGCCATGAATCCCTGAGGCTCTGGGGAACAAACTCTCTCATGAACATGTCTGAGAACTGGGTCCAAGTCAGTGAAGCTGCCTCGACTGGACTGTCTATCTCATAAGTACACCATCAATCATAGGCGGCTCCCCGAAGCTGAAAGGCGGTGAAAGAAACCCCGCTAGACTCTACTATGCCAATAGTGCAAATAATGCGATGACACTCCTCCGAAAATCCCAGGGCTTCATTTGATGCTATTCCGCTGAACACTAGAGGATCATATTTCTTAAACCTCTCCAGTCTACGCTGCTCGTCCTCTGAAGCAGCTAACCCATCCTCGTGCTGAACTGGTGCTGCAGGCGGTACAGGAATAACCTCTAGGACCTGCTCCATCAGCACTCTCTGCTCAGGAGTGCATACTGCGAGAGTCTGGGCCCCTCCCCCGGCTTGGGATGTGTCTACAGCCAGGGGAACCAACCCCGCCTGAGCCAAGGTAGTGTACATGCTCATGAATTGAGCCAAAGTCTTCTGGAGCGCTGGAGTAGTAGTAGCTGTGGTAGGTGTGCCAGGTGCCTGGGCTCCAGCCAAATTAGCTAGTGGTACCTCGGCGGCAGCTCGCACAACTGCTGTGGCTGCACCATGTGCGCGTCCTCGACCTCTACCCCGGCCCCGGGCTCGGACGGCGGCAGCAGTGGCTGCAGGTGCCTGGACTTCTCGTGTAGCACGTGTCGTCACCATCTGTGAGAGAATAGAAGACAGAAGTTTAGATTTGATGACAATATATCACACAACAAGGAATTCAAAAGAAATGAAGATCTTTCCCAAACAGTTACATAGCCTCTAGTAGATAAATACAGACATCTCCATACCGCTCAGCGAGACTCTAATAAAATGGCCTATATTCTGTCACTCCTATCAACCTAGAGTTCTAATACCAACTTTTCACGACCCTAGTTCCCCGATCGTGAACATGTCGTGATGGCACCTAGTCCCTACAACCAAGTAAGACAAATATTGCAAAAGGTATAACAATTGCGGGAAAAAGGGGAAAACCAAATTAAATAACTAAAAGTAACTGTACTGGATGCCACTCGACATGTACAACTTAATAAAACACAAATCTAACACTATTCCCAAGACCCGAAAACTTACGGGCAACACAGGCTATAGAAATGTAGAGTATGGCTCCAATACTCCAGAATATTCTAACAACCGAAAGAGAGAAAACTAGATACTAAAGATAGAGTAAGAAGGAGACTCGTCGGTCTGTGGACGCAACAGAACTACCTCGAAGTCTCCATGGTCCTCCTACCTCACTGATAGTGCGCCTGAATAGAGGTACCTGCATGATCTGCACATGAAAACCATGCGCAGGAAGGGCATGAGTACACCACAACGATACTCAGTAAGTGCCAAGCCTAACCTCGGTTGGGTAGTGATGAGGAAGGTCAGGGCCCTACTGAGATAAACATAATAAATAATAAGGTAACGGAAACAATCTAAATAAAGTCTACAACAAAAACCTGAACCGGATAAGTATAGGAGAGCAGTAATAGAAACTAAAGGTAACAATAAAAGTAAATACTATCCTAAAGCGAGAAATAGTAACTGGGGATCTCTTGGTAACCCGAGGATCTCTTGGTATCCTTAATAAGTGAGTCGGGGATCTCTTGGTAGCCCAAGGATCTCTTGGAATCCTTAATAAGTGAGCTGGGGATCTCTTGGTATCCCAATGTGTATATATAGAAACACGTGCCAGGGATCTCTAGGTATCCCGCACCTTCAGTCCAGAATAAGTCAAGTACAGGGGTATCTCCCGGGAAGCCGTCCCGTAGTCCCAATTTAAAGCACACCACAACAACAACTCATAAATATCAGAATAAATGCTAATCAGTACAAGTAATTGAAATTTCTAACCTAACATGCTTCACAGAGTGCAAATAGTACAGTTAAATAATTAGGCAAGTAAGTCAACTAAGCATGCTTCTCTAAGCTAACATAGGTCAAAACCTACAGTTTAAAGGAACAAGTAAACAGAAAAATCTCCAAGTAGAAACAGATTTACAACAATTTGCTCAAGTACGCGCTCATCACATCACATACGAGGCATTCAAATATTCAGAATATGTCCCAAGGGGAAAAGTCCCCCACACAAGGTGAGACAAGCCACTTGCCACTAGAAACCACGCCTTTGCCACGAGTATCCGACTCCAAATGGCCCAAATCTACTCAATTCAATTACACATCAAAAATAATATTGCAAACAACTGATTCCACTATAAAAATTAAAGCTAGGGAGCTAAAATAGGAAAAATGACCAAAATGCCCCTCCATCCAACATCTCGGAATTTAATAGTTTTCACATTCTCAGTGCCCTCGTATTCTCACGAGTCTAACCAAATAAAAATCTCCCAAATCGGAGGTCAAATGCCCCCTCAAAACCCAATAGTTTGGTCTATGAAGTTTTACCCCAAATTAACCAAATTTTGGTCCTAAATTCGAATTCCAATGATGTATTTAGGTATATAATGATGAAATATAATGAAAAAGGATCAAACAAACGTTACCCAATGATTTTCTCTTCAAAATCCTCTCGAAATCGCCTTCTCCCAAGCTCTCAATCGATTTTCAACTTATGAAATTAAACCCTCAAAATTTTCTATTTCTGTCCAGACATTTCCCTTTCCACGGAGTAGGGACCGCTTCTGCTGTCCCGCATATGCGGACAAAGTGCTGCTTCTGCAGCTTCCACTTACCATCCTATTTTCCACTTCTGCGGTCTGTGGATCGCTGAAGCGATACCGTTTCTGCGAAAATTTGTCCGCTTCTGCGGACCTGACCTTGAGCCCACGCCTCGCTTCTACGGCTCTACTTCTGCTGTTCCCAAGCCGCAAAAGTGAAAATACCAGAAGCATGCTGCAAATTTTTCCTTCCAACTCCATAACTTGCCCGTCGAGCATCCGAAACACAACCGAGGCCGCCGGGGCCTCGACCAAAAGCAACAATAGCACCTAATACCTCATTCAAACTTGTACCAATCCTTAAAACACCTAACACAACACCGAAAAACCAATTAAATCAAAGATTCAAGCCTAAGAACTTCAAATTCCAACACAACACACTTTTAATCAAACACCTGAAATTTTGATCACATATCCCAAATGACATGACGGAGCTACTGCTACTTCCGTAATTCCAATCAGACCCTCGGATCAAAAACTAACTATCGGACCGAAAGCTTTAAAAATTCAAACTTCGGCGTTTCAAGCCTAAATGAGCTACAGCCTCCAAAATACATTCCGAACAAGCTCCTAACCCCGAAATCACTGAACAGAGCTAACGGAACCATCGAATTTCCATTCTAAGGTCGTCTTCACACTGTTCCGATTTTAGATCATTTTTCATCTCGTAAGCTCTCATTTAGGGATTAAGTGTACCAAAACACTCCGAATCCTAATACCGAAAGTCCCGGCAAACCAAAATAGCAGAAATGAACTTAGGGGAAGCGGTTAATGGGGGATCGGGGCGAAAATTCCAAAAACAACCGGCCGGGTCATTATATAAACCCAATCCCAATCCTAAATTACCCAGCCCAATTCCTAAATTATCCACCCCTGACCCAATCAAATAACCCGCCCATACCTTTTCTTTTAATCCCAGCCGTTGACCTAATAGATCAACGGCTCACATATATTCTTTCCTTTTTTAATTTACAAAACCCCCCAACCGTAAATCATTTTCAATTATAAACCGCACCTGAAACCCTCCCCTCTCTCAAACACTCTCAAACCTTCTCTAACCATAGCCACCTCCTCCCTGAAAACCATCGAAATCTATGGGCATCAAAGTTATAGGAGTCTTACACCTACCTCCTGGTGCTCTTACATGCCTGATACCTGAAGATTCGAGGCCTAAATATGAAGGGTTGAACCCAGAACACCGTCGATTCGAGGTCTCAGGGTCATCTCCGGCCTTGCTCCAGTGTATCGAGGTTGTTTGAGCCTGATTTTGACCTCTACGACTCAGATTGGTGACCTCTCAAAGCCTTTCTCATTTCTAGGGCTCTTCTAAAACCCTAACCCTTCGAGGTTTTCTCCAATTTCTTTAGATCTGTTGTGTATCTTTGCTTTCCCTGAGTTTTCAAACGATTTCCCAAACTTTTCTTTCAAAAACCTTTCTTTTCCGATCTAGGGTTTTCCAAAAAGTGTTTAAGTGTTTTTATGATATTTCTTTGTCATTCATGTGTATTTGTCTCTACTGTGTTCTTGTATATTATTCTTGTATGCTTCTCTTACTATGTTTTCTTATATTATGGTCTCGCATGCTTTTCTACTGTGTTCTTATGTTTTTCTTCTACCATGTGTGCTCCTCTACTATGTTTTCTTCAACTCGTTCTTGTATGTTCTTTTACTGTGTTTTCTATACTATGTTCTCATATGCTTTTCTGCTATGTTCTGGTATTTTCTTCTGCCATGTTCTGTCATGTTTTGCCTACTATATTTTTTCTACTGTGTTCTTAAGTGTTTTTACTATTTTTTCCTTCTACTGAACCTTATTTAATTTTCGTCTAAAAGATCTTCTTAAGCATGCTTATTCTACTGTTACTATTAGTATTTTTCCTTCATTATTTTCTTTGAATGCTTCTACTGTGTTCTGCCTGTTGCTTTGATATCATGTTTTCTCATGAATTTCTGTTGCTGTAGATTCATGCAAGAGATTTCAGTTCTTCTCTGAAACCTCTGAGCCTGTTTCGACTACTTGCCTTCTCATCTATGTACTTGACTTAAGGTGGAAACCCTAGAATATGGGGATTCTGCCAAGTTTTATCATGTGATATGATTGAACTACGATTTTTATTTCAAGAACCCCTAACTTTTTTAGACCAACTTTGGGTCTCTGAATTGAGTTTGGACTTCCTTGTTTTCATATGATTCTTACCTTTTTACTAAACTCTTCTACACTGGATTTTTCTACTAATGTTACAGTGATATGAAAATTTTTTCTTTCATACTTAACATGATCACATGCAATTTATATATAATGAGTTTCCCTCTAGATGGTTTTCAAATTTGCAATTAGTTAAAGCTTCCTTCTGAATATAGCCTAACTGATTTCTTTCCATTGTTTACTGATTTTCTCTATGACTCGACCAAAGTAAAACCCTTTTTCATCTTTTATGAGTTTGTTCATTGATACAAAATCTCAGACAACTTGATTTACTGGTTGTTAATTGATCTTCTTACCTTATTTGCACAAACATGTATTTCGAAAACCCTATCCATAAATAACTTTTATGTACTCACCACTAATTTCCTACTTTGCACAAAGTGTTTGATTAACTTCTTTCATTAATTTGTTTATACACATTTGAATTTGAATCCCTTAATTAAACGGAGTCTTGTGTAATTGATTGACAATCAGTTCTTCAACTATTTTCTTACCTTATTCCCTCATGATTTTACACTATAAATACACGGTCTTTAAAACACAGCAGACACGATTAACAATCCTTCACTTCACAATTCACAATCCTTTCTGAACTCTTACTAGCACTCTCTTCTTGTCTACTCTATGGCTTTTACAATACTATTATATTTTTCTCTATTTGTTTCTTTGAAACTGGTATGTCCTAATTTATTTCTAGCATCATTACAATGTGTTTACTTATAGCTTTCGTATCCATGCCTGCTTTACTGCTTCTGCAAAGTTAAATGCTTATACTAGTATGTTGATATTTTTCTGTTTGTTTCTGCTATGAATCCTTTCTCCCTACCCCCTTTTATGATTTTTGAGTTACAGTTCAAAGAATGGCAATTTGTGAATTATTGTCTATGGTTTGTACTTGATCCCTTAACGGATCCAAACATCTAAACAATGTGTTCTAATAGGCTTATGGGGTATGCCAGCATTCCTTATTGCTAAGTATGCTCACTAGCCTATCTTTGCTTTTCCTTTACTACATCCTCATTCCCTATACCCCTATGTGTATCAATGTGAATTTTTCCCCTTCCCTTTCCCCTTTCAGAATCTTGCACTTGCACTCTCTCTTAGTCTCTAAGTTCTGCCCCCTCCTGTGACCCTTGCCTTGCAACCTTGAGTTCCCTCTGAACTTGGAGACTTGAAGGATGGCCCTTCCACACTACACTATGTCTAATTTGTAATGCATTTGGGTGTTAGTACTACCCGGAGTCCGTATAAGGCTCTTAGGGAACTCTGACACATCTAAGTAAGAGAAAGGCTTTGGATCATGATCTCCTGGAGTTGGTTCATCTCATGTTTCAGACATGGAATTTGTATTTGGCTCTCCTTGGTTGTAATTTTAATTTTTGATGTATTTTCTTTTCTTATTTCATTATGGACTGCAATAACTTTTACTAAACTCTTGGGGATGGCTAGTGAATAGGGGAGGGTAACCCTGTAAGCAAAAAGGGGTAGATAACATGTCTATAGGATTTCTAATTTCAGCATTCTTATGTAGATAACCTGCCTATAGGATTTCTAATTTCAGCATTCTCATGTAGATAACCTGCCTATATGTTTTCTAATTTTAGCATTCTCATGTAAACACCATGTCTATAGGATTTCTAATTTCAGCATTCTCATACAGATACCATGTCGATAAGATTTCTAATTTCAGCATGTTCACATATAGATTCCATGTCTATAGTATTTCTACATATAGATACCATGTCTATAGGATGAATAGGCATGTTGAAAATATTCCTATAGGTCCTTTCTGATTCTTGCATATCCACTTCTCACTACGCAAATGTGTTTATAGGTCTGAATAACCAAAAATCAGATGTCACATTTGTAAAAAAAATGCAATACATAGATATCATGTTCTAAGGTTTTCTGCATTTTTTCCATGTCTATAAAAGTGTTTAAAATCAATAACGCATAGAAAGCATGACTATAGGAACTATCAACCAAGTCTGAAACGTTTCCACTCGCTTAGGAGTCTAAAACCAGCAATAACATTTGCAGAACCTGTAACTTTTTGCTCAGAGTTTGCCTTTCTTTAATAATTTGGTAACCCCTCTTAATCAGTATGTATTCAACCTATTTCATTTTTTTCTGAAATCAGTAGATATCATGCTATATGAGCTTTTATCCCACACATAGGCAAGCCTTAGGGTAAAGTTTATAAACTGCATTAGTCTTTATCAATTACAACCATCGGGCAGGCCCAATTCGGACTTCTTATTTGAAAATATTTGATAAATCAGCCTACCCCAGCTTTTATGTTTTAATTAGACCCTAAAATAGTACTTGGAAGACATGATTTTATGTGCTTTCTCTAGTTTGAAGGAGGTCTATCTGAGCCTTTTTATTTGTTTATATGCTCCCCCTCAAACTTTCTATATGTGTTTTGTTTGTCGCCTTAGTATGTTTACCCTTTTGAAACCACAAATCAGCCTAACATCTCCTCCCTTTAGGATTAGTAGTTCCAAATGCCTCCGAGATTGATAGGATTTGGGAGGGTAATAACATGCAATAAGTAAACGAGACTATTCCACACATTAATACCTTAATGGGATGGGAAAGGGTAGATATGGATATGTTGACCAAACGATAACATCACGCGTAAGAATGATTACCGGATGTTGTGTGGGGTGATCCATATTATTAATAAACCTAGGACACCCTTCCCTTTGTTCTTTGTTTCTTTTAAATCTTTTAAGCTTTTATTCTAAATCAACTCTCTTTAATGCTTTCCGACTTTGTTTATTTCTATCCTTTATGTGAAAAATCCCCTCTTATTTGAAGTCCTACTTGCCTATGTGTTATTTTCTCCTTAAGTCACAACAATAGCTTGCCCGGAAACCACACTAGTGGATTCTAAGGGGTGCCTATAACCTTCCCTTTGGAATAATTTCAAGCCCTTACCCAATCTCTGGTTATCCAAACAAAAGGCCTCTTAGTGTCCTAATGCACTTAACTCATTAGGTGGCGACTCTTCAATTCTATTAAACCCAATTCCAAAAAGGAAACGAGTTGTCCTTCCAAACGTCATAAACCTGATTTCACGAGAAAAAGGGGGCGCGACATCATGGCGACTCTGTTGGGGATTACCTTTTAGGCTTTTAGCATTTCAAGCTATTACTGTGACTTTACATTTCTTATATGCCTTTACTTGTCTAATCTCTTTAAGGATTTAATTCCCTATTCTATTATGAAACTGGCTTGTCTTTTTATTTCTTTTTATTATGTCTTTTAATGCTCTGCATTCCTTTATTATTGTTTTAAAATTATTGTAATTATTATTTTTATGAACGTCCAAATACGTGGAAACATGTTTTAATTATTGCATAAGCATTTTTTCAACATCATATTCCCTCGTGCCAAACAAAATACTATATCAACACTTATAATGAGTGGTTGCGCCCTTCCAATATTATCACCCCCTAAATCTGGCAAAGGCATATTTGTGGTAAAACCAGTCGATCAACGGTGTAGTCGGCGGTTTCGCGCCTTTCCCTCTTCAGTTGTGCGCTCAAGGGTACAAGTCTAATACCCTAGAGAAACCTTACTCTTTTAATTGTGCATGCATCATGGTCAAACCTAGCCGAGTCAGTTCGGATGTGCACATAATGACTCTTTAAGATAGCCTTGTCCAAAGTCCACTGGTTTCCCCAAAACCCAAACAGACACTACACATTTTGTGCATTTATTTGGAGAACTAAATACTTCTATGCCAATTATTGATTTAACAGTCGATCTTGGTGGGGTAAGAGCCTAACCCTTTGTCTTGTAGAAACATGGGGTATGAAGTCCCCAGATTCGGCATTGTCACCAACATCTACCCTAAACTGCTAAGGTGGTGGAAGGATTTTCACTCCAGTGATCTGACGCTCATCAGGAAATATTTGGGGAACCTACCCTCTCTCCTGGAAATTCAACACAACAACAAAATCATAAAAGCTGCAACCCTATTCTTGGATTTTGATAGGTCGGTGTTCCGCTTTAGAGACATTGAGATGATACCCCTACTCGATGAAATAGGAGGACTGGCTGGTATACCATGGGAAATTCCATGTTTGTTAATGTCGGAAAACCGCAAGGGTACAAGTTTTCTCAAAATGATGGGTCTAAAGAAGAACCCAGACTTTACATGTTTGAAAGAGTCATACATTCCCTTTGACTATTTGTACGAGAGGTACGGCCACAACAAATATTACCGTAAATATCCTGATGAGTTCGTCCTTACATCATTGAGGCATATTCTCCGAAGGGTATTTGTCTTCATGTTATGTTTCTTGGGGATTATAGTATTTCCAATGAAGAAAGCAAGGATCCATACTAGGATAGCTATTGTCATCAAATATCTCATGGAGGGAGTTGACGGACAACCATTCTTTCTTGCACCAATGATCATTGCAGAAATATACTGAGCCTTAGAAAGGTGTCAACAAGGAGCCAACCACTTTGAGGGTTGTAAGCTGCTACTTCAACTATGGCTTGTGGAACATCTCCAAATTGGGTTAGTACCGACAGGAAATCCATCAAAGTGATTAGGATGATCATATCCCATTTCATCACCCGAAGAGAATGAATTACATGCCCAACAAGTTTGCCCAACCGGAGAATGCTAGAGAATGGATCGAACTCTTCAAAAATCTGATTGAGGACCCAGTACAATGGATGTTCGAGTGGTTCCCAACTGAGGAGCTCGTCGTCCGATCTAGGGACGCACCTTTCATAATACTAATCAGCTTAAGAGAAACGTACCCTTACGTACCTCTTCGGGTTATGAGATAAGTGGGTAGGAAGTAGGTTATACCATGGGTCGACAAGATGAGTCACTTTCGGGCTGACTTCCAGAATGATGATAGCCCTTACAGGTGCCAGGCTTAGCATACGTGGCATTGCAAGATTGTCATGGGAAGGCACACCATCGAACTAGACAGATACCATGAAGGTTATGCAACCTATTACTCGGGTTGTTTAGAGGACAATCAAAATGGTCTGGGTCAATTGAGGATTGTGCAAGGTAAAAGGATCATCGATGAAAAGGTTGAAGCACAAGTCAAGTACAACTATCTACGAAAGAGAATCCGAGAATCCAAAAGCAAGAATTGTGAGATAAAAGAAGCCAATCAAAAACTAATTGAAGAGTGGAAGGATATGGTTGTCAGAACCAATAAGCGATCGGTCTAGTTGGAGTGAGGCATAGTAGAGTTGGAAAAGAAGTTTCTGAAGAGGGTCGAAGATTGCCGGACTACTGAAGGAAATGAAGGCGGACATCTGGCCAGAGCCTACTTGATGTTCGGACTGCGCGAGCTGGGAAACTGTTCGATGGAGCCAATGATGCCGAGTTTGGGGAAGGTCCCTCTAGGACCAAATAGATAGGAATTCCAAATTTCGCTTTATAAAATGTAATAAGGCAAATGGCCATTAGTGACTCTTAATTTCTTGTTATTTTATGGCGATTTGGGATTCGTCTACCTTTTATCAATGAAATGAGGCATTTAGCATTCTATGTTCTCCAAAATTTACTTGTCACTAGGCCTACCTCTGGCACTACGAGGTCCCCAACATTAGGACACGCTTTATATTTCAAGCACTACGTGTTTAAATATTGAAATATTTTTCTAATGATCCTCACTGAGTTGTTACCTTTTGATTTTGCTTTATTTATTCCCCTACCCAAAGGTTAATTCGTGGACTCTGGCAACATCATCATATTTTATGAGATCCAGGGGTCCTCGACCTACTCCTCCTCCCAGTCCCGTCAGACACAAAAACAAAGGAAAAATAGAATACTTGAACAACTCAACTAAATGGGTAGAGGTCACTCGTGGCACTGTGGTCCCCAAGGAAAATGCATCGTAACTAGAACAAAAGTTGTTGAAGTTTTAGGAAGAACTTAATCAAGTCAAGAATTTTGCAAGTCTGTCATATTCCTTCACCACTCCAGGGGTTACTTTCCCAAATACTCAAAATCACGTGCCTCCGCAAAATATCCCAAAGTAACAAAACCATCCCGCTCCCTACCATACCTTAAATAACATCCCACTGCTCATCCCCGAACTCCACAATTCAACAAATAACCACTGCCACACGCAACACAATACCCCCATCTATGTGGAGACTGTGCCATACTCCACCCAGCCCGTCTCAAGCACACCCAAGTCCAATGATATGGACTTGCTCATCGGAAATATGGCCGAAGAGCTTAAAAAGTTGACTATCATAATTCAAGGCGTTGAAGGAAGTAAGGAAATTGAAGGGCTAAACTATGAAGATCTGTGATACAGCCCGATGTCAAACTACCTGAGGGGTACAAACCTCCCAAGTTCAAGATGTTTGATGATACAGGGGATTCCTAAGGTCCACTTGAGAACATACTATAACAAGCTGGTCGGAGTGGGAAGAGACGAGAAAATCTGCATGAAGCTTTTCATGAGGAGCTTGAAGGGAGACACCTTATCTTGATACATTAGCCATGATCCAAAGAAGTGGCCGAGCTATGTAAGCATGGCGTCCGATCTTATGGAAATATTTAGGTTCAACACGAAGAATGCACCAAATGCATTCTATATTAAAAATTTGAATAAAACACCCACCGAAACCTTCTGCGCGTATGCTTCTCGATGGAGATCAGAAGCTGTTATGGTTAGGCCTGCTTTGGAAGAAGAGCAAATGAACAAATTCTTCGTTCGGGCCCAGGACCTACAGTATTATGAGAGGTTCATGTTGACCGAGAATCACAAGTTTTTTGACATCATCAAGCTAGGAGAAAGGATCGAGGAAGGCATCAAGAGTGGTATGGTTACAAACTTTGATGCCTTGCAAGCTACCAATAAGGCTTTACAGTCTGGTGGTACGTCCAAGAAAAGGGACGTAAGCTCTGTAATGGTTGCATAGAGGACCAAATCCCCTATCAAATACCAAACATACCCAATACCTCCAATCACATATCAGTCTACCCTAAATTACCAAACACCCTCACCCTCTTACCATACTCCACCACCCACTTATTACTCACCTCCACGTCCTACATATCAGCCCGCTTCACCTAAATACTTAAAACTGACACATGCTTACCAAGCCTACAATACTCAACCATTCCACTATCAATCACATCCCCCACATCAAAACTTCCCTAGACCTCGACCAAATTTTGACCGCAGACATCCCAAACAGTATACCGCTATTGCTGAACCAATTGACCAGCTATACGAAAGACTCAAAGCTGCTGGTTATATCACCCTCATACCTGCCATAACCCCAGAAAACCCTTCTCAGTGGGTTAATCCAAATAAATCTTGTACATACCATTATGGCATGAAAGGACATACCATTGATGAATGCCGCTCCCTGAAGGATAAAATTTCGACTTTGATTGAAAAAAAGATCATTGTAGCAAAGGAGCCTGCTCCAAATGTCCGCAATAACCCTCTGCCAGACCACAAGGGCGGAGGTGTTCACATGATCGAGAGAGGGGATGACTTGGACTCCAAGGGATCAATTGGTTTAACCACAGAAGGCGACGATCCAATGAAGCCAGTAGTCACCCTTAATCCGATTGTGCTCCAGATTCAGCCATCTGGAGACACCAAGGTAAGCATGTCCATGAAACTCGAGTTTGAAGCACCATTATCTACAAAAACCCTAGTGGCGATTGAGGTTGAGTTTATGTCACCAGCAAACACACCTTCACCCTTTGAAATTGCAGTCTTACCGCCTAAGAGGTATGTTCCATTCGGAGTAGAGATTGCTACGCCAATTCCAGTGGCAAGGTCGGTAGTAACACCATTACATACAAAGGGCATAGATTAGGACGACACAACTGAGGCCAGAATAAAGGGGAAGGTCAAGTTTGGGGAAGCCGTTGCGGCACCGGCTATGATAAGAATCGGCAGGGTTTATACCCCGGAGCATTTGGCTGAGTCAAGCAAATAGGCCTCTAGTAGGCCAACCATCACTGAAACCGGGCCTGATGATCTCTAGAGAAAGATACAAGCCAAAAAATACTCAGTAATTGATCAGCTAAACAAAACACCGGCACAGATTTCTATCCTCGCTTTGCTAAAAAGCTCTGATGCACACAAGAATGCCTTGTTAAGAGTGCTGAGTGTGGCATATGTACCAAGTAACATCACTCGTGGAGAGATGGCAAACATGGTAGGCTAGGTATTGGAAATTCACAAGATCACTTTTCACGAAGATGAGCTGCCGCCAGAGGGGTTGAGTCACAACAAGGCATTGCACATCACTATGCAGTGCAAAAATTATTTTATCACTAGAATCTTGATTGATGGAGGATCCAGCCTCAATATTTGTTCGCTGGTGACACTTTGGACGTTAGGAACGGGGCTGCATGAGATCAAGAATGGGGCCATCAACGTCAGAGCTTTCGACGGGTCCCAAAGGTCTACGATTAGGAAAATTAGCTTGTGTTTGCAAATAGGGACTACTTGGGTTGATGTTGATTTTCAAGTGATAGACATGCCAGCATCTTACAATATGTTTTTGGGACGACCATGGATTCATGCCGCTAGGGCCGTAGCGTCAACACTACATGAAGTAGTTAAATTTGAGTGGACTCACCAATAGGTGATCATTCATAGAGCGAGTCACCAGACCATTCCAGCAATTGGAGAAAGAAGAAGGATAGGTGGGGAAACTTACCACCACATCGAGCGAGTCAACGCCATTGATAAAGACAAATGATGGGATAACAAAATTGAAAGCCTATTGAACTAGAGTGGGTATGAACTTGGCAAGGGACTTGGCCAAAACCATCAAGGAATCACTGAGACCATCAAACTAAAGAAGCATGGCACCACTAATGGATTAGAATATGAGTATACTTTGGAGGAATTCAACTATTGGTTGCCACCATGATGCGGTCCTTACTATCCATTAGAGCAATGAATACCCCGTTTGGAACAGACTTTCCAACCGGCCCAAGTGATCTATGGGTAAGAAGAAGAGGAAGCACTGGCAGCAGTGAGTAATTTGTTCTTAAAAGATGATAACATGGATTGTTGTGTCATTTTCAAGTAGAAGGGGGAAGGTCCTTCCATACAGGATGTAAGCAGAAGAGCATGCCCCAATAACTGGACTATCAGAACCACTAGAACCCGGCGAGCCTCGGGGTAGCAAGGCTGAACAGACATCATGCACTATTTTATTTTACTGGTTTACTTTCGTTTCGTATTTTTTTTTTGCAAGAGCTCCAATGTTCAAAAACAGCTATGGAATTTATCAAAGAGTTTTTGTTTTTCTTATAAATCTTACTTTTATTATTTTCTCTCATTACTTTACTTATACAACATTACTATTACTTATCTTGATGAACCAACGACTGTGACCTGCAATGAGATAACGCAACAAACGGACATAGATTCAAAGGAAGATGACATACTGGAAGGGATTTTTAAAGAAGTCGGTAATTTTTAGAACAAATCTAAGTCCAATTTGGCGGAAATTGAGATTGTTAACCTGGGAGATGCAAAAAACATCAAGGAAACACGAATCAGCATTCATTTGTCACCATCAGAAAAGGAAGAATACACAGAGTTTCTAAGAGAATATGAGGACATATTTGCCGGGTCGTATGATGACTTGACTGGTCTGAGTACACCTATTGTGGCTCACAAATTGCCAACCGATCCAACAGGTCCACCAGTAAAGCAAAAGCTTAGAAACTCTAAGTCCGATATGAGTCTGAAAATCAAGGATGAAGTCACTAAACAGGTCAAATTAAGGTTCTCAAGGTAGAGTATCCAACATGGTTAGCCAACATTGTGCCAGTACTGAAGAAAGATGGAAAGGTTAGGGTCTATGTCGACTACCGGGATCTCAACCGGGCCAGTCCAAAGGACAACTTCCCCTTGCCGAACATACACATCCTAATTGAAAATTGCGCCAAGCACGAGTTGCAATCATTTGTAGATTATTTTGCGGGGTATCATCAAATTTACATGGATGAAGAAGATGTTGAGAAAATGGCTTTTAATACGTCGCGGGGAATGTACTGCTACAAGATGATGTCGTTTTGGTTAAATAATTTAGGGGCCCCCTACATGAGGTCCATGAATACCATTTTCCATGATATGATACATAAGGAGATCGAAGTATATGTATATGATTTCATCATCAAGTCCAAGAAAGCCATTGATCACATGGAAGATCTGAGGATGTTTTTCAAGAGACTGAGAAGATACAACCTGAAACTGAATCCCTCAAAGTGTGCATTCAGGGTTCCAGCTAGAAAATTGCTTAGGTCTATTGTGAGTCATCGGGGAATAGAACTGGACCCATCAAAGATCAAAGCCATTCAAGAATTTCCACTGCCAAAAAACAAGAAGGACGTAATGAGATTCTTGGGGAGACTTAACTACATCAGCGGGTGCATAGCACAATCTACAGTTATCTGTGAGCCGATGTTCAAGATGTTGAAGAAGGATGCCGCCACCAAGTGGACCGATGAATGCCAAAAATCTTTCAATAGTATCAAGGAATACTTATCAACACCGCTAGTCATAGTCCCGCCTAAGCCAGGTAGATCGTTGCTACTCTACATTGCAGTTTTTGATGGTGCCTTCGGTTGCGTCGTAGGGCAGCATGATGAAATGGGAAAGAAGGAACAAGCCATTTATTATCTCAGTAAGAAATTTACTCCGTAGGAGGCCAGGTATTCTCTATTGGAACACACCTGTTATGCTCTATCTTGGGTGGCTCATAAGCTAAGGCACTACTTCTGTGCCTATACTACATATCTCATATCAAGGATGGATCCTTTAAAGTACATATTCCAGAAGCCCATGCCCGCTAGCAAGCTAGCCAAGTGGCAAATCCTATTGAGTGAATTCAATATTGTCTACGTGACTTAGGAAGAAATCAGGGTACAAGCACTAGCAGATCACCCGGCTCCCGTGGATGGAGAATATGAACCCCTAAAGATGTATTTTCCTGACGAAGAGGTATCATTCATAGGAGAAGGCATTGCAAAATCCTACTACGGGTGGAGAATATTTTTTGATGGAGTAGCAAATTTCAAAAGAGTCAGCATAGGAGTAGTCCTAGTGTCGGAAACCGGTCATCATTATCCGGTGTCTGCCAAACTTAGGTTCTCGTGCACTAACAACATGGCCGAGTACGAATCCTGCATCTTAGGGCTCAAGATGGCCATTGACATGAACATCCAAGAGTTTCTAGTATTTGGGGACTCAAACTACTCATACATCAGGTATGAGGAGAATGGGCGACCAAGAATTCCAAGATACTCCCTTATCTGCACCATGTGCAGGAGTTGAGAATGGGTTCACAAAGAATGAGTTCCAGCATCTTCCTAAAATCCAGAATGAGTTTGCCGATGCATTGGCTACCTTATCATCCATGATACAGCATCCTGATACAAACTTTATTGATCCTATTCTAGTGAAGATCCATGATCAGCCAACCTACTGTGGCCATGTCGAAGATGAAGAAGATGGAAAGCCTTGGTTTCATGACATCAAGGTATATTTGGCAAAAGGAGAGTACCCAAAGCTTGCAAATACTACTCAAAAGTGCAAACTTCAAAGATTGTCTAACAATTTCTTTCACAGCTGAGGAATCCTGTATAAGAGGACTTTGGATTTGGGATTAGTAAGGTGTGTCGATGCAAAGGAAGCATCTAAGCTGCTAGAGGAAATTTATGCCGGGACCTGTGGTCCACATATGAACGGTTTTGACTTAGCAAACAAGATCCTTCGAGATGGTTATTTTTGGATGACCATGGAATCACGCTGCATCTTGTACGTTAGAAATGCCACCGCTACCAGATACATGCAAACATGATAAAGGTACCTCCAAATGATCTTAATGCAACAAGCTCACCATGACCGTTCGCCGCTTGGGGAATGGTTGTTATGGGACCGATCGAGATGGCTGTTTCAAAAAGGCACAGGTTCATCCTAGTAATAATTGACTATTTTACCAAATGGGTCAAAGCAGCATCTTACAAAGTAGTGACTAAGAAGGTCGTGGCAGACTTTTTCCGCGACCGTTTCGTCTGTCGGTTCAGGATTACAGAATCAATCATTACTGATAATGGCTCCAACCTCAATAGTGACTTAATGAAAGCCATGTGTGAAACCTTCAAGATCAAAAACAATAATTCTACAGCCTACAGGCCTCAAATGAACGGAGTTGTAGAAGCCGACAATAAGAATATCAAGAAGATACTGAGGAAAATGGCAGAAAAGCATAAATAGTGGCACGAGAAACTATCATTTGCTTTATTGGGGTATCGCACCATAGTATGCATATCAACTAGGGAAACTCCCTACATGCTGGTTTATGGTACAGAAACCGTCATTCCTACCAAAGTAGAAATTCCTTCCTTAAGGATTATACTAGAAGCTGAGCTCGACGACGCAGAATGGGTGAGAAGTTGTTACGAGTAGCTGGCTCTTATAGATGCAAAGAGGATGAATGCTGTTTTCCACGGTCAGCTTTATCAGAACAGAATGTCCAGAGCCTTCAATAAGAGAGTGAAACCAAGACGGTTCACACCGGGGCAGCTAGTGTTAAAGAAAATTTTCCCGCATCAAGATGAAGCCAAAGGGAAATTCTCTCTCAATTGGCAGGGCCCATACATGGTTCATCGGGTTCTGACAGGAGGAGCCCTTATACTTGCAGAAATGGACGGAGAAGTTTGGCCAAAACCAATCAATTCAGATGCAGTCAAGCGTTACTATGTCTAATCTTCATACTTTTCCTATATGATGTAATTTGAACTACGTCTGACCAGATTCCTATTTAAGAGGGGATACGTAGGCAGCATTAGGGGTTCGGTCAAACAATTCAATAAAAATTTCATTTCCCCTCGCAATTCGAAACTGAGGCAGAATTTTAAGGAGGACACTCAAAATTCTAAAGTAACTTTAGCCAATCATCACAAGAAACTATCAGAAGAAGCATCCCAGTAAACTGGGGAATATTTTTGAGAAGGACCCTCAAAATTCCAAGGCAAAGGAGGTTGTAATGTCGTGAAGCACGTCAAAGTCATCAGTTCATATGAAAAACTACTTCTTAAATATATACTCATATCATACTTTTTACAATCTCACGCATGACTGTGATCAACATTGCTCTGTTTAGCAATGCTACCCCAATGATACGCATAGCATCACCAAAACAGAGCTAATTAGGTCAAGAAAAGCCAGTGGGGACATGAACTAACCTTTCCCCTTTACAAAACTCACGATTTTTCTTTGAATGCAGGCACCCAAGTCGCAAAATCATAGAAAATATCATACACTCATACTGTTCAGGAATAAAACTCTCAGAACCGTCACACCTATTCACAGTTGCTATCCGCACACAACATCCCCAGCAGCCACAATATCATAATCAGCTATCACCTATCATCTAAGAAATTTTATTATTATCTACATTATTGCATTGCATAAGGCTACCTTTCTGCTTTCTGAGACTAAGCACTGTCTCCACCTACATTCCTGCATTGCATAAGGCTACCATTCTACCTTCTGAGACTAATCACTGTCTCCATCTACATTCCTGCATTGCATAAGGCTGCCATTCTGCCTTCCGAGACTAAGCATTGTCTCCGTCTGCATTCTTGCATTGCATAAGGCTTACCCTTCTTCCTTTTGAGGTTAAGCTCCGCCTCCATCTTCATTATTGCATTGGATAAGGCTACCATTTTGCCTTCCGAGGTTAAGCTCTACCTCCATCTGCACTCTTGCATTGCATAAGACTACCATTCTACTTTCCAAGGTTAAGCTCTACCTCCATATGCACTCTTGCATTGCGTAAGGCTACGATTTTACCTTCCGAGGTTAAGCTCTACCTCCATCTGCATTGGCTGAAATATTTCCACTTTGTTTATGCCTACATCAGCTGAAATATCGCTACCCTATTTACATCTTGCATGGCCGAAAGATCTCCACCTTATTTACACACTGCATGGCTGAAACATCGCCGCTTTATTTACATCTGCATCGGATGAAATATCGCCACTTTATTTACACCTTGCATAGATAAAAGATCGCCACTAAATTTACTCCCTGCATGGCCGAAAGATCGCTACTTATTGTATTTCATGGGCTGAAAGATCACCACTTATTGCATTTCATGGGCTGAAAGATCACCACCTTCGTTTACGTCTTGCATGGCTGAAAGATCGCCACTTTATTTATGCTTTCATGGGCTAAAAGAACTCCACTTATTGCATTTCATGGTCTGAAAGATCGCCAATCTATCCAAATGTGTCATTGTTCAGAGGTACCACTTTCATAGCCCAAGAACGCCATGCCACGGCCTAAGGACCCCTTTTAGTCTGTTGCATATCATTATTCAAAGACAACGTAGTTTGGAGGCATCATTCTCATAGCCCGAGAGAAACATTTCATGGCCTACGAATCCTTTATTATACGCTCCATGGCCCATGACGTCATCCTAACCGTCCAAGGACAACATTCATGGTCCGACGGAAAATTGCATCATGTTTAAATTTTTGCATAATATGCCTTGTATTTCTTATTTGCAGGAAAACTGGCAAGTAACAGCCATCTCCGTAGGAGCGATCCCGCTCCAGTTCCTGTAACACTATTAGGCTTTAACCATCCATCCCAACCTGAATATCGCGTTCGTTCTTGAAAAACTCCATCGGCATATTCCGCCGACGGATCCTGAACTACATGTGGCCTGATTCCTGTAAGACCCGGGATATGTAGGTAGCTCAGGAACTAGATCATGTTCAAATTCTTCAAACCGTTTCATTCGGTCAAATTGGCCATCATATCTTTACCCGATAACTTTTTCATCCTTCCCGGGTAAAGAGGGAAAACGGTTGATACCCAATTTTTTTTTATATTTTATATATGCAAAATACTTTAAAATAGTATATTTATGCATATATAAGTGTGTCCAAATATTTTAGTATTTTTCCTATTTTTTAAGAGATTTTTAAATCAATTTATTGCCCTATTTTATCAATAAAAAATCAATAATTACTCCTGAAATTATCATTTTTGGTGATTAATTTATTTTATTCTAATATTTACACAAAATATAGATAAGGTAATTTTTTCACATTTTTTACAAATTTATTGAGTATTTTAAAATTAAATTATAATTTTAGCCAATTTTAAGAATTAATTACGTGTATAATTACAAATTTGATTCCAGTATTTTTAATTTAGTATTTACATATTATTAATTTTAATTTGTTTCCAAAAATTTTTCTATTTTTATAAAATAAAAAGGGGAAAATGGCTATTTAAATAATAGCACCAACAATTTCAATTAGAGCCTAAATTAGCTCCCCAATTAAACTCAATCCCAAACCCAAATTTCCTGGCCCGATTCCTAAATTACCCACCCCTGACCCACTCAAATAACCCACCTAGACCATTTCTTTTTAGATCAACGGGTCATACGCATTCTTTCGCTTATTTAATTTTCCAAATCCCCCAACCCTAAATCATTTTCAATTATCCGCCACCTCTAAAACCCTCCCCTCTCTCAAACACTCTCGAACCTTCTTTAACCCTAGCCACCTCTGCCGTGAAATCCACCAGAATCTATGGCCATCAAAGCTATATGAGTCTTACACCTACCTCCTTGTGCTCTTACGTGCCTGATACTTGAAGATTTGTGGCTTGACTATGAAAGGTTGAACCTATACCACAGTCAATTCAATGTCTTAGGGTCATCTCTTTCCTTGCTCCGGCGTATCGAGGTTGTCTGAGCCTGATTCCGACCTCTCCGACTCAGATTAGTGACCTCTCTATGCCTTTCTAATTTCTATGGCTCTTCTGAAACCCTAATCCTTCGAGGTTTTCTTCGATTTCTTTAGATCTTTTGTGTATCTATGCTCTCCCTAAGTTTTCAAATGATTTACTTTCAAAAACCTTTCTTTCCAATCTAGGGTTTTCTGAAAAGTGTTTAAGTGTTTTTATGAGTTTTCTTTGTCATTCGTGTGTATTTGTCTTTACTGTGTTCTTGTATCATGTTCTTGTATGCTTCTCTTATTATGTTTTCCTATATTATTGTCTGGCATGCTTTTCTACTATGCTCTTCTACTGTGTTCTCTATACCCCATTCTTGTATGTTCTTTTAGTGTGTTTTCTATATTGTATTCTTCTATGTTTTTCTACTATGTTCTGGTATTTTCTTCGACCATGTTCTATCGTGTTTCACCTACTATAATTTTTCTACTATGTTCTTAAGTGTTTTTACTATTTTTTTCCTTCTCTTAAACCTTCTTTATGTTTCTTCTAAAGGATCTTCTTAAGTATGTTTCTTCTACTGTTCCTATCAATATTTTTCCTTTATTTTTTTCTTTGAATGCTTCCACTATTTTCTGCCTGTTACATTGATATCATGTTTTCTCATGAATTTCTGTTGTTGATAGAAGCATGCAAGAGATTTCAGTTCGTCTCTGAAACCTCTGAGCCAGTTTCGACTACTTGCCTTCTCATCTCTATACTTGACTCAAGGTGGAAACCCTATAATTTGGGGATTCTGCCAAGTTTGATCATGTGATGTGACTGAACTAGGGTTTTTATTTCCAGAACCCCTAATTCTTTCAGACCAACTTCGGGTCTCTGAATTGACTTTAGACTTCCTTGTTATCACGATTCTGACCTTTTTACTAAACTCTTCTACACTGGATTTTTCTACTAATGTTACAATGACATGATAATTTTTTCTTTCATACTTAACATACTCACATGCTCCTTATATATGATGAGTTTTCCTCTAGATGGTTTTCAAATTTGCAATTAGTTCAAGCTTCCTTCTGAATATAGCCTGATTGATTTCGTTCCATTGTTTACTGATTTTCTCCGTGACTCGACCTAAGTAAGACCGTTCTTCATCTTTTCTGACTTGGTTCATTCATACAAATCCTCGGAATATTTGATTTGCCTATTGTTATTTGATCTTCTTACCTTATTTGCACAAACCATGTATTTTAAAAACCCTCTCCTTAAATAACTTTTATGTACTCACCCTAATTGCCTACATTGCACAAAATGTTTGATTAATATCTTTCCTTAATTGGTTTATACCCGTTTGAATCTGAATACCTTAATTAAAGAGAGTCTTATGTAATTGATTGGCAATCAGTTATTCAACTATTTTCTTACCTTATTCCCTAAAGATTTTACACTATAAATACATGACTTTTTAACATACAACAGACACAATTAACAATCCTTCACTTCACAATTCATAATCTCTTTTGAACTCTTACTAGCGCTCTTTTCTTGTCTACTCTGTGGCTTTTACAAGACTATTGCATGTTTCTCTATTTGTTTCTTTGTAACTGGTATGTCCTAATTTAAGTTTCAACATCATCATAATGTGTTTACTTACAACTTTCTTATCCATGCCTGCTTTATTGCTTCTGCAAAGTTAAATGCTTAAACTAGCATGTTGATCTTTTTCTGTTTGTTTTCACTATGAATCTTTGCTCCCTACCCCCCTTCATGTGTATTGAGTTACAGTTCAAAGCATGGCAATATGTGAATTATTGTCTATGGTTTGAACTTGTTACCTTAAAGGATCCTAACTTCTAAATAATATGTTCTAACAGGCTTATGGGGTATGCCAGCATTCTTCATTGCTGAGTATGCCCACCAGCCTGTCTTTACTTTTCCTTTACTACCTCCCCATTCCTCATATCACTATGTGTATCAATGTGAACTGTTTCTCTTTCCTTTTCCCCTTTCATAATCATGCACTTGCAATGTCTCTTAGTCTCTAAGTTCTTCCCCCCTCGTGTGAGCCTTGCCTTGGGACATTGAGTTCCCTCTGAACTTGGACAATTGAGGGCTGGTCCTTCCATACTGCACTATGTCTAATTCGTAATGCATTTGTGTATGAGCACTTCCCGGAGTCTATATGAGGCTCTTAAGGAATTCTGACACATCCAAGTAAGGGAAAGGCTTTGGATCATGATCTCCTGGAGTTGGTTCATTTTATGTTTTAGACATGGATTTTGAATTAGGCTCTCCTTGATTGTACTTTTAATTTTTGATATATTTTTCTTTTCTTATTTCATTCTATGGTGTAATAACTTGTAATAAACTCTTGGGGATGACTAGTAAAAAGGGGAGGGTAACCCTGTATGCAAAAAGGGGTAGATAATTTATCTATAGGATTTCTAATTTCAGCATTCTCAGGTAGATAACCTGCCTATAGGATTTCTAATTTCAACATTATCATGTAGATACCATGTCTATAGGATTTCTAATTTATGCATTCTCATATAGATACCATGTTTATAGGATTTCTAATTTCAGCATGTTCACATATAAATGCCATGTCTATAGGATTTCTGCATTTAGATACCATGTCTATAGGATGCACATGCATGTAGAAAATAAGCCTATAGTTCCTTTTTGATTCTTGCATATCCACTTCTCACTAGGCAAACATGTTTATAGGTCTGAATAACCAAAAATCAGATGTCACGTTCTTAATAAAAATGCAACACCTAGATATCATGTTGTAGATTTTCTTTATTTTTTCCATGTCTATAAAAGTGTTTAAAATCAACAACACATAGAAAGCATGCCTACAGGAATTATCACCCAAGTATGAAACGCTTCCACTCGCTTATGAGTCTAAAACTAGTAATAACATTTGCAGAACCTGTAACTTTTTGCTAAAAGTTTGCCATTCTTTAATAATATGGTAACACCTCTTAATCCGTATATATTCAACCTACTTCATTCTTTTGGGAAATCCGTAGATATCATGCTTATAGGTGCTTTTGTCCGAAACTTAGGAAAGCCTTAGGGTAAAGTTTATAAATTGCATCAGTCTTTATCAATTACAACCAGCAGGCAGGCCAAATTCAGACTTTTTATCTGAAAATATGTGATAAATCAGCCTGCCCCTACTTTTAAGTTTTAATCAGACCCTAAAACAGTACATGCAATACATGCTAAACTATGTGCTTTCTCTAGTTTAAAGGAGGTATGTCTGAGACTTTTTATTTGTTTATATGCTCCCCCAAACATTCTATATGTATTTTGTTTGTCGCCTTAGTATTTTTACCTTTTTGAAACCACAAATAAGCCTAACATCCTCCTTTTATGATTAGTCGTCCCAAATGCCTCCGGGATTGAAAGGATTGGGGTGGGTAATAGCATGCAATAAGTAAACGAGACTATTCCGCGCTTTAATTCCTTAACAGGATGGGAAAGGGTAGATATGGATATAATGACCACACAATAACATCATGCGTAAGAGTGATTAACGGATGTTATTTGGGGTAATCAATATTATTAATAAACCTAGGACCCCCTTCCCTTTGTTCCTTATTTCTTTTTAATCTTTTCAACGTTTCTTCTAAATCAACTCTCTTTAATGCTTTCCGAATTTGTTTATTTCTATCCTTTATGTGAAAAATCCCCTGTTATTTGAAGTCCTACTTGCCTATGTGTTATGTGCACCTTAAGTCAAAACAATAGCTTTGCCGCAAACCACACTAGTGGATTCTGATGGGTGCCTAACACCATCCCCTTGGAATAATTTCAAGCCCTTACCCAATCTCTCGTTATCCAAACAAATCCCCTCTTAGTGTCCTAATGGACTTAAATTATTAAGTGGTGGCTCTTCAATTCCATTAAACCCAATTCCTAAAAGGGAACAAGTTGTCCTTCCAAACGTCATAAACCCGATTTCGCGAGAAAAAGTGGGCGCGACATTGGCTAAAGATAGAAATTTGAAGGTTTTTGAGAAGTTTGACCGGTAGTGGAATTTTTGATATCGGGGTCAGAATATGATTACGAAAGTTGGAGTAGGTCCGTACTGTCAAATATGATTTCTATGCAAAATTTAAGGTCAATCGGACGTGATTTGATAAGTTTTGGCATCGAATGTAGATGTTTTAAACTCAAAAGTTCTTTAATCTTTGATTAGAGGTTGATTAATGAATTTAGCATTGTTTTATATGAATTTAGGCCTAGATCAAGTAAATAATGTATTTTGGGACTGGTTGGTGTGATTGGACAGGGTCCCGGGGGCCTCGAGTGCATTTCGGATGGTTAACAGATCAAATTAAGAAATTTTATGAAGGATTGAAGCAGCTGGTATCTGGTATAACCACACCTGCGAGGTTTTGTCGCAGGTGACGAGCCGTAGAAGCATGCATGAGGGATGCAGATGCGACTGTCGCTTGGAGTGTTGGGACCGCATATGTGGTTGCTTCGCCGCAGGAGCGGGACCGCACCTTCAGTGAAGGAGGTGTAGATGTGAAGTGGAGGGGCTAGAAGTGTATCACATAAGTGGGCCATGTGCCGCACCTGAGGAACCGTAGAAGCGGTCAAGTGACCGCAGGTGCGGAAGTGCTGGAGGTAGTGAGTTTTTTAAAAATTTTGATTTGGCCCATTATCCTTCATTTTTCTTCTTGGTTGGGGATTTTGGAGACTTTGGAGAGGGGGATTTCATCATAAAACATGAGGAACGTTAATTCCACCAATTGTGAGTTAAATATGTGGTATTATTACGGATTAAAGTATGAAAATTGGTAGAATCTTGGGGTTTGAGGGAAAACTTAGAAAATTCGTATCTTGGATTTTGATCACAATTATGGGTATGAAATTGAGAGAAAATTATACATTTGAGTTTGTGAGGTAATGGATAAACTTTATGTTTGAATAATTTCGGAATCCAAGCATGTGGGCCTGAGGGCATTTTTGTTAACTTTTTGATCGGGGTTAGAATTGCTATAAATTGGATTATTATGAGTAATTGATGTATAATAATGTATTTACAAAATTAATGGGTAGTTTTGGAGTGTTGTGCATAAATTTGAGTCTTCGGAAGGGCGTGAAATGCCAGTTATAGAACAACGGAGCGAGGTGAGTCTCCTTTATAACCTTGTAAGAGGGAATTGTCCCCATAGATGAAATAATTAGTTATGTGCTCCTATTTTTGGGGGCTACGTACGACCAAGGTGACGAGAGTCCATGCATAGCTGCTATTATGCTTAAGCCCGAGTAGTTTAGGGCCCAAAAGCATACTTACTTGTAATACTTGCAACCTTGTTAACAAACTTAAAAATTCTTAAAATATCGAACAATGAATTTCTAAAATACTATATATCTTTTGTTGACTTTTAAAAGAGAAACTTGTGTTTTCCTAAGTATTTGCTGGTTGATGAATTGTTGATTTGACTATTTGAATGTATTTATCTATTATGGAACAGTCCGAACACCTCGGTAGATTAAATATATGCATCTATGGTTTGCGCCATTCGACCATCTGGTAGTGCACAGTTTAAATATTGTTGGATCGGGCCGTAAGACCTCAGTATGATTTGCGCATGCTTGTATTGCTTGCCTTGAGATTTATAGATGTTGATAATTGTTCTCCCTGTCCTGAGATAAATGGTTAAATGATGAAAATGAATCTGGAAAATTTCCTATTAATAAAAGAACTAAATTTGCCTCATGATATTGAGTTAAAGTCATTTTATGAATATTCTCGATTCATTACATTATTGGTATATTATTATTGGACCACTAGCAAGTGTCGAAATCGGCCTCTCGTCTGTACTTCTTCGAGATTAGACGAGAAACTTGCTGAGTACACGTTGTTTTTGTACTCACGCTACACTCGCTGTGCATTTTTCTTACATATTCTCATGCATCTCTAGTGGCCTAGTAGGCGTAGTGGCATGGTTGATACGAAGAGTAGGGTGAGCTGCACTTCTCGAGATGACCCGCAGCCAACAGAGTCTCTTTCAAATTATTTTATTTACATTCTGTCCAATTTGTATTTCGGATGGTTGTTGTATTATATTGCTTCCTAGAGATATCTCATGCACTCGTGACACCGGGTTCTGGGATGGTTATGGGATTGTTCAATATTAAATCTGTCAAAAGGCATTATCTTATTTCAGTGAATTTCTTAATTTATCGTTTAATTATGTGAAAGGAATGTTTTCAAAAAGTCCTAAAATGAGAATTGAATTAATTTCTTGGTGTTAGCTTGCCTGACATAGTGTCGGGCGCCATTACGACCCTGAGCGGATTTTGGGTTGTCACAACATGGCATCAGAGCACTAGGTTCCCTTAGGACTCACGAGTCATGAGCAAGTCTAGTAGAGTCTCGTGGATCGGTACAGAGACGTCTCTACTCATCTTCGGGAGGCTACCGGGTTGTTAAGAGCACTTCCCTTCTTGATTTCTTCATCGTGCGATTTCCTTTGATGCTATTGCCTTTATTTATATCATGTTCAATCTTATGCAACATGGAGCACTTATTATAAATCAGGAATTGATAAAATATAAAGGTACTACATAGGTGGTGCAGGATACTTCACCCTGCGTAGTTGATTTGACTATTATTGTCGCCTTGCGGAAGGATATTCTGTCATTTCAGCTCAGTAGGAGACTTCTGAGATCTCTGAGGCTAGGCACAAATATCAACTATTATATGGCGGGATATTTTATATGACGGAGAGGAGTTGCTTGATATGAAGGAGGATACATCATAAATTTTAATTGGAAGATATGGTTGCACATTTAGTTGATGTCCACGAGGAGTGAATGGACTTGTGCAGCTGGTGAATGAGCACGGGCTCCTGTGTGTTATCTCCTATGAGAAGGTCAGTGGTTGCATGGTTGGTTAAGCTCCTGCGAAGGATTTTACTGGCTATCCGACAAAATGTCTAATATGTGAATGTTGCTAGAGATTCACAGGGTTCGTGAAATGCTAACGGAAGAATTTTGAGGAATCTGGCAGTTTAATTGCACAAGTTTATGTCAATAAGAGATAAAGAATCCTGGTGGGTTCAAAAGTTATATAATAGTGGCTTCAAGCAAAGTAGGAGAGTCCCACTGCCTACGGTTTGATTGCATGGTCGTCTATAGATTTCCGGTTATTAGCATATTGATGGGTTATTTCAGCTAAGGGAAAATAACATAAGAGGTAATTAGAGCAAAGGAATTGTTAAGGATGTGCTAGGACTAGCCTTATTGGCTCATTTCAGATTTGGGAAGGATTCAGGATTTATGCCTTGTATAGACGTGGGTTTCAAGGAAAGTGATTCGGTCGAGTGCTTCGTCGAGAGGGTATTTATATGTTAGAAGATTCCTTGAGTTGATTATATTCGGGACCAAGAAAGAGTGTGTGTCTCTCAACAACGGACCTAGTGGATTCAAAAGTTAAAGTGTTGTGCCTAATGATTTTGAGCCTATAAGTATGGTTCAGAATCGAGCTTTTGTGGAAGATTAAGATAAGAGGCACGGAGTTTTCTATGATATTTTTGTCTTGCAAAGTAGCATTGGGAGAAAAATGAGAAAAAGGCTTCGGATTTATAGAGGAATTATCACAATGGGGGTATTAGTTAAAGACGTGAATGTGCATGCAAGGAGGGTATGAAACAGTTCATGGGCTTGGAGACAATGTGGTCTCGAGGAATAGAGCCACTCTAGATGAGTGCGGATTAGGTTGGTGGTGTAAGGAATGGAGCTATTATTATCTCAAAAGCAAGTTAAGGATGAATTAGAAGAAATTTGATTGGTTGGCCATGGTTGAATTGGCATAATTGTGGCAGTGATCAACTCCTTCACCGTGATTAAGTTATGTAGTAAATTGTGGTGATACGTGTGAGGCTTGTCGTCCATTGTAATTGATGTTATTCAAAAGTATCCTAGTATTATGGCTTGTTATGTGTAGGCGGATCCCGGAAGGGATATGGTGGCTTAGACCACTATTCAAAGATTTGCATATTCTAAGTTCTCCTGATTTGAGTTAACTGAAAGTTTCTATAGGATGAAGTATTAGTCGATTAGTGGTTCTGGGAAAATCGTGTTTTATCGTATGGCTTGTTTGGTGCAGTGAACGGTATGAAATTTGAAGGTAAGTATCAAGGTTGCGGTTCGGTGTTTGATGAGGATATCACGAGCTCGAATGAGCAGGAAGAGGATTTGGATATTTGGAGTAAGTTGGTATTGTCTACAGCGTCGCTTGAGATTGGTGATTTGCGAAAAATGCTTCGCATCCTGGTTAAGGGCTCTTGATCATTTTTCAGCATTACTGTCTTCGATGGTATGGATATACAAAACTATTATCTGTTACGGAAGGTCGTGGGAGCGTGCCCCGCTAGGATGTTTTATAAGTGTGGCATGTAGTTAATTGATTTATTGAAGAAGCAAACCAAGTATGAAGATTATGGTGATATCGTTAATATAAGAATTGATGCCTGGAGGACACTCGATTTATTGGGTCAGGGACTGTGAAGGATTGCTCCGGTTATGATGGTTGTTCGTATGCGTTAAGGGAAAAAGAGGGTTATTATGGACCTAGGAAAGATTATGGACTTAGTTCGGTATAATCAGAATTGACATGAGGTGTATGAATGGAATTAAGAACGAATATGAAGCTCTATATCAGGCCGGATGTGTTCATTTCAGCATAGTGCTCCTTAAGGAGGAGTATTCGAACGTTGGATATTATTTCGCGTCAGTGGTTTCATGTAATGCTATTTTGTGCCGTGTGAGTTTTGAACGGATCAATAATTTTTGTATGTGTTAAGGTTCCGCATAGCGATGATGTTATGTGAGTAGGATGAGTATTTAGTTTCAGAAAATATATCGCACCTCAGTTATGCTTAAGTTTTTGGCTTATGGCGCTATATGTCTCCCCAGAGGTGGTATGTCATGACCCAGATTTCCCACCCTCGGGAATCTTGATGGTGCCTGCTAATGTGAGCTAGGCAAGCCAAACCTTTTACTACTTACCTTATTATCCAATTATTTGTTTTTAACAACTATAAGGCAATAACGTGATAACAACAGAAATTCAAATTTAAGCGGAAGACAACGATGAAATATATGAAAAATGTATCTATTACAAATACATATGACTTAACCACCCAAAACCTGGTATCACAGTGTCACAGACTGTCTAAGATTGCTACATACAAAGTTTGAAGAATTAACAGCACATTGTTTCTGAATAAAAGGAAAATGAAACATGAAATAGGGATAGAGGGAGATGGCAGGGCCTGCAGACGCCTCCATGTCTACCTTGGATCTCCACGTGGACTGAAGGTAGCCTCCACACTGTTGTCCAAATGTTGTTCCGAGATCTCCATACAGTGCTGAGTGTAGTATCAGCACAATCGACCCCATGTGTTGATAAGTGTCTAACCTAACTTTGGTAAAGTAGTGACGAGGCTAGGACAAGCCTATCAAGTAAGCTTGTGCAATTCAAATATACCCAGAGGAAAAGAAATACAAAAATATCCAGTCAAAATGGGAGGGGGAGACTGTTGTGTGGGAGATAACAATTTCGGATAGAAAGACATTAAATAAACGAAAGAAACCACATAGCTCGGATATCAACAAAGAATCATAAATCAATAAATGTACGTCATCACCCTTCGTGCTTTTACTCTCGTCCTCACCAAAGCAATCATATAATCAAAATATGCACGGCATCACCCTTCATGCTTTTACTCTTTCCTCACCATATAATCAATAAAATCGCCATGGAATGGTACATCGTGCGGCACGACATCACCCTTCGTGCTTTAGACTCTTTCCTCACAATAATACACGGCATCACTTTTTGTGATTTCCACTCTTTTCTCACAAAACAAACAATGCTCGGCATCACCCTTCGCGCTTTGGCTCTTTTCCTCACCCAAACAACAATCACAAATAATAGGGCAAGGAAATAAATGAAATTGCAATAAAAACTCTGGCAATAGAACAACAATTCAACAATTAATTCCCGACAAAGGAACAACATCAATAATATCAACATCTCAGCAAGGGAGATAACAAATAAATCAACAATAGCTCGGGAAGGGTGACTACATAATGATCTCTTTTCTTTCTCACTTTTACTTCACAATTCGCTTCACAACTCCAGCCAATGCTCTAGAGGTTCCATTATCACTTACACATTCACAATTTATTATACAACTTGAGCCAACGCTCCTCAATGTTCATAAGTCACAATTCCTTCCATATACTTTATACAACAAATAGAAACCACCACTAAGGCATGAAAGGTACAACTAATTGATGCTAATCACAATATAAAGACTCACGAGCATGCTAGACACCAACGTATATATACTCATCACCATGCCTATACATCATTCTCAATAATTACCACATAGAAAATAGGAGTCGACTGCTAATCCCTCAAGCTAAGGTTAGACCAAACACTTACCTCAATGCCACAAACACAATTCACACTTCAATTATAGCTTTACCCCTCGATTGCACCACCAATTCGTTCGTATATAGTAAGAATGTACTTAATTACATCAATAACGGCTAAATGAATCAATTTGAATGCATAAGAATGAATTTTCCAAAGTTTTACCCAAAAGTCAAAAATCGCCTCTGAGCCCACATGGTCAAAACCCTAGGTTCGAACCAAAAGCCGACCACCCATTTTCCCACGAACTCAAATATATAATTTGTTTTGAAATCGAACCTCAAATCGAGATCCAAATCCCCAATTTTTGAAAAACCTAGGTTCTATACTAAACACCCAATTTCCCCTATGAAAATCGTTGATTTGAAGTTGAAATCATGTTAAAATATGTTGAGAATTGGAGAAAGTTTGATAAAAGTGACTTACAATTGATTTGGAGAACAATAAACCTTTGAAAAATTGCCTAAGTGTGTTTATGTTTTGAGAGGATATGAAAATGGGTTAAAAATTCGGCTAAGTATAAAAGTTGCAGGTTTCAGATATGGGAATTACTAACAGGGGTTCGCAATTGCGATCCCCGACCTCTACTGGCTTAGGAATTGCGAAACAGGTCTCGAATTTGTGAACCCTTCAGGAAAATAGGACCTTCGCATTTGCGAATAACTTGTCGCATTTGCGACTTGGGAATTGCAACTACTGCATCGAATTTGCAACTCAAGGCAGGAATAGGGATTTTCGCATTTGCGAAAAGAAGTCTCGCACTTGCGAGACTTAGCTGGCCTGGCTTCCTTCGCATTTGCGATCAGCCACTCGCATTCGCGAGCCAGGCTTCACAAATTCGAAGCCTGCAGGCCGGCTATACACAGCTGAAATCTGTAATTTTCTAAGTTCAAAATGCACCCCACTCCTAAACTCATCCGAGCCCTCGGTACTCCAAACCAAATACAAACACAACCTCAAAAACATCTTACAGACTTATTGTGTACTCAAATCACCAAAATAACATCATGAACATCGAATTAAACCTCAAGATCAATGAAATTTCTCAAAACTTATTTAAACATAAAATTTTGTATTTAAGGTCTGAATCACGTCAAATGGATTCTGTTTCTTACCAAACTTCACAGAATTATCTGAAATCATATATAGGACCTATACCATGTGCCGAAACCAAAATATGTGACTGATACCAACATGTTCTAATCAAAATTCATTTCCAAACCATATAAACAATTTCATAAATCAATTTTTACCAAAAATTAATTTCTCGGGCTTGGGACCTCGGAATTCAATTCCGGGCATATGTCCAAGTCCCATATTTTTCTATGAACCCTCCGAGATCGTCAAGTCACGGGTTCGAGCCCGTTTACCCAAAACATTGTCCAAAAGTCAAATTAATTCATTTTATAGCCAAAATTTATAATTTTTCACAGATTTTTACATATAGGCTTTCTAGCTACGTGCCCGGACTGTGCACGTAAAATGAGGTGATTCTAAAAAAGGTTCTTAAGGCCTCAGAATGTAGAATTTCATTTTAAAACAAGTGATGACCCAAAAGGTCATCACATTCTCCACCTTTAAAACAATTGTTCATCCTCGAACGGACCCAAGAAGGAAGTACCAAAGTCAGGGAAAAGATGGAGATAACGGCTTCGCATATCGGACTTGGACTCCCAGGTTGATGCCACAGGAGGCTGACCTCTCCACTGAACACGAACAGAGGAAAACTCTTCGATCTCAACTGACGAACCTGCCGGTCTAGAATAACCACCGGCTCCTCCTCATATGGTAGGTCCTTGTCCAATTGGACAGTGCTGAAATCTAACATGTGGGATGGATCGTTCGTGATACATCTGAAGCATGGACATGTGAAACACTTGATGTACGGCTAATAAGCTAGGCGATAATATAAGTCTATTAGCCAACTCTCCCACTCGATCAAGAATCTCGAACGAGCCAATAAACCTAGGGCTAAGCTTGCCCTTATTCCCAAATCTTATCATGCCCTTCATAGGCAACACTCGAAGCAATACCCGCTCAACGACCATGAATTCCAAATCACGAACCTTGCGGCTGGAATAACTCTTTTTCCTGGAATGAGTTGTACGAAGCCTATGCTGAATAATCTTGACCTTGTCCAAGGCCTCCTAAACCAGATCTGTACCCAACAACCGAGCCTCTCGCTGCTCAAACCATCCAACCGGAGACCGACACTGCCTACTACATAGAGCCTCTCATAAGGAGCCATCTGAATACTCAACTTGTTGCTGTTGTTGTAGGCAAACTCCGCTAAAGGCAAAAACTGATCCCACGAGCCTCCATAGTAAATGACACAAGCTCGGAGCATATCCTCTAAAATTTCAATTGTCCACTCAGACTACCCGTCAGTCTGAGGATGAAATGTTATGCTCAACTCAGCCTACGTGCCCAACTCTCACCGAACTAATCTCGAAAAGCGTGAGGTAAACTGCATACCTCAGTCCGAAATGATAGACACGACACACCATGAAGGCGAACAATATCCAAATATAGATCTCAGCTAACCTCTCAGAAGAATAAGAGACTGCCATAGTAATGAAATGCACTGAATTGGTCAGCCTATCAACAATAACACACACTGCATCAAACTTCCTCCGCTCCCACTTCCACTCGGGAAACTCTATCCTCTGAAACAAACCATCAGGCTTCTGATGCTCGTACTTAACCTGCAGAGAATTCAAACACTGAGCCACATATACAATGATATCCTTCTTCATTCTCCGCCACCAATAATGCTGCCGTAAATCCTGATACATCTTCGCGGTGCCCAGATGAATAGAGTACCAGGAACTATGGGCCTCCTCTAAAATCAAATCTCGAAGTCCATCCATATTAGGCACTTAAACTTGACCCTACAATCTCAAAACTCCATCATCACCCAAGGGAACCTGCTTGGAACCTCCGTGTTGTACTGTGTCATTGGGGACACACTAATGGGGATCATCATACTGCCGATCTCAGATACGCTCCAATAATGAAGAGTGAGTGATTGTGTAAGCTAACACACGGCTAGGATCAGAAATATCCAACCTCACGAACTGATTGGCCCAAGCCTGAACATCCAAAGCAAGAAATCTCTCACCGATCACGATATAAGCAAGACTGCCCATACTGGCTGACTTCCTACTAACAGCATCGGCCACTACATTGGCCTTCCCCGGATGATATAATATGGTGATATCATAATCTTTCAACAACTCCAACCATCTCCTCTTCCTCAAATTCAACTCATTTTTCTTGAACAAATACTGAAGACTTTTGTGATCCGTGAACACCTCACATGCCACGCCATATAGATAATGCCTCCAAATCTTCAATGCATGAACAATGGATGCCAACTCCAAATCACTAACCAGATAGTTCTTCTCACGAATCTTTAACTGTCGCAAACTATAGGCAATGACTCTGCCATCCTGCATCAACACTGCACCAAGTCCAATACGAGATGCATTATAATAAATTATATAAGGCCTGAACATATGTGCCAAACCAACACTGGTGCCATAGTCAGAGATGTCTTGAGCTTCTGAAAGCTCACCTCACACTCGTTCGACTACCTGAACTGGGCATCCTTCTAGGTCAACCTTGTCATCGGGGATGCAATAGATGAAAACCCCTCCACAAAGCGACAATAGTAGCATGCTAATCCAAAGAAACTCTGAATCTCTGTAGCTGATACTGGTCTAGACCAGTTCTTGACTCCCTCAATCTTTTTCGGATCAACCTGAATACCCTCTGCTGATACAATATGACCAAGTAATGCAACTGAACTCAACCAGAACTTATACTTTGAGAACTTAGCATATAACTAGCTATCCCTCAAGGTATGAAGAACCACTGTAAAATGTTACTCGTGCTGCTCCCGGTTGCGAGAGTATATTAAAATATCATCAATGAAGACTATCACGAACGAATCCAAGTAAGGCCTGAACAATAGGTTTATCAAATCCATAAAATCTACTGGGTCAATTGTCAACCCAAATAACATCATGAAGAAATCATAATGCCAGTACCGAGTGCGAAAAGCTGTCTTAGTGACATCAGATGCCCTAATCCTGAAATAATGGTAGTCAGATCTCAAGTCAATCTTCGAAAATACTTTGGCACCCTGAAACTAATCAAAAAATCGTCAATCCTTGGCAATGGATACTTATTCTTAATTGTGACCTTGTTCAACTACAGGTAATAAATACACATTCTCATCGATCCGTCCTTCTTCTTAACAAACAACATCGGCACACCCCAAGGCAAAACATTCAGCCTAATAAAACCCTTCTCAAGAAATCACGACTATACATGAATGATGGACTCGATCAACCACAATAGAATCACCCATCGATATAGACACATAAACAGGATCACTCAAATAATCACATGGCATGACAAGATATGATGCAAAATAAGATGACACATATGAGTATGTAGACCCTGGATCAAATAAAACTGAAGCATCTCTATCACTAACCAGAATCGTACCTGTAATAACTGCATCTGAGGCCTCAGCCTCGGTCCTAGGTGGAAGAGCATAACATCGAGGCTGGGCCCTACCACCCTGAGCTACATCTTTGGGACGACCTGCTGCTGGCTGACCTCCACCTCTAGCGGCCTAAGATCCACCTCTAATACCTCTACCCCCACCTCGAGCACCTCTACCCCTACCTCTAGCTGGCTGGGCAGGTTATGGAACACCTGGTGCTTGAATCATGGCACATAAACCCTGATGTTGAGAGCTACTCGGTGCTCGAAGGCAATACCTAGCAATCTAACCCATGTCACCACAAGTGTAACAAGCCCTCGGGCTGCTGAGACTACTGACCCTGATGACCTGAATGACCACCTCGAAAACTCTGAAATGGTGGTGCACTGATAGGAGCAGGTGGTGCACTATTGGACTGTTGATCAGAATACTGCATCTGAGGGCCACAGCCACCGGAAGCACTATCACAAACCTGAAGAGCTGACTGAAAAAGCCTAGGAGGATGGCCTCTACCATGCGAATCCCTACCTCTAGACGAGGTACCACTGAATCTGCCTGAATGATAGGGTATCTTGTCTGACCCATGACCACTTCCCTGTGATAGAACCATCTCCACTCTCATGGCCACATTGGCTGCCTTCTAGAAAGATATCTCACTCCCAACCTCCCTAGCCATCTGAACCTAAATCGGTTTAATAAGTGCATTAATGAACCTCACCACCCTCTCTCTAATGGTGGGAAGTATGATAAGAGTATGGCGAGCCAAGTTGATGAATGTAGTCTCATACTGGGTGACCATCATGGAACCCTGCTGGAGATGCTTAAACTGCCTCTAATAGGCCTCTCTCTGAGTGATGGGAAGAAACTTCTCTAGAAATAGCTGAGTGAACTGCTCCCAAGTCAAAGCTGGCGATCCGGCTGGTCAAGACAAGCAGTAATCCCTCCACCAAGTCTTGGCAGATCCAGACAAGCAAAAAGTGGCAAAATCGACCCCATTCGTGTCAACTATCGCCATGTTTCTGAGAACCTCATGACAATTGTCTAGATAATCTTGGGGATCCTCAATAGATGCACCGCTGAAAGTAGTAGTGAAGAGCTTGGTGAACCTATCCAACCTCCACAAAGCATTGGCAGACATAGCTGCTCCATCGCTGATCTGAGCTATCACACCCGGCTGAATTGCTAAAACTGGCTGAACCGCTGGAGTCTAAAACTAGGAAGCTACCTTTGGGCTCCTCCTCTAGCCTGAGAGACGGCGGGTGCTACAGCAAGCAAGCCTGCTCAGGTGACACTCTCCATAAGGCCCACTAAATGGACCAGAGCATCATGAAGAACTGGGTAGCAATAAACCGCTCCGAGACCTAAGCTGGGCCCACCGGAACTGTTAGGGCCGGAATCTCATCATCAAAATCAATCTGAGGCTCCGCTGCTGGTGCTGCTACTTGGGGTAGAGCTCTACCCTCACCTCAACTTCTAGAACATCCTCAACCTAGCCCTCTGCCCCTCGTGGGAGCTGCTGCTGGGGGCTTGGGCTGCGGGTCAGATGATAAGGAAGTGCGTGTTCTCGCCATCTGCGAAAGAACAGAGTACAATTTCAATTAGCATTGAGAAACCAAACTGCATAACAGGAAAGAATAAATGTTAAGTTTTTCCTAACTCTGTAACCTCTGAGGGATAAATACAGACGTCTTCGTACTGATCCCTCATACTCTACTAAGATTTTCTGTGAACTATGAGGCCCATGTAACCTAGAGCTCTAATACCAACTTGTCACTACCCAAATTTCCCACCCTCAGGAGTTGTGATAGAGCCTACTAATGTGAGCTAGGCAAGCCAAGCCTTTTGCTACTTACCTCATTATCCAATTATTTCTTTTTAACAATTATATGGTGATTACGGGATAACGGAGAAAATTCAAATTTAAGCGGAAGACAATGATAAAATATATGAAATTTGTCACAGTGTCACAGACTGTCTAAGATTGCTACATACAAAGTCTAAAGAATTAATAGCACACAGTATCTAAATATAAGGAAAATAAAATTGAAAATAGGGATAGAGGGAGACACTAGGACCTACAGACACCTACAGGTCTTCCTTGGATCTCCGCGTAGACTGAAGGTAGCCTCCACACTACGGTCCAAATGCCGCTCCAGGATCTGCACACAATGCCGAATGTAGTATCGGCACAACCGACCCCATATGCTGGTAAATGTCTAGCCTAACCTCAGCAAAATAGTAACGAGGCTAGGACCAGACTACCACGTAAACCTGTGCAGTTCAAATATATATAACAGAAAAGAAATACAGAAATATCTAGTGTAAATGGGTGGGGGAGATAACAATTCAGGATAGAAACACATCAAATAAACGAAAGAAACCACATAATTCAGATATCAACAAAGAATCAGAAATCAATAAATGCACAGCATCACCCTTCGTGCTTTTACTCACGTCCTCGACAAAGCAATCATATAATAAAAATGTGTACGGCATCACCCTTCGTGATTTTACACTGTTTCCTCACCATATAATCAAAAAAATTGTCATGAAATGGTACATCGTGCGGCACGAGATCACCCTTCATGCTTTAGACTCTGTCCTTACAATAATACACGGCATCACTCTTTGTGTTTTACACTCTTTTCTCACAAAACAAACAATGCTCAGCATCACCCTTCGTGCTTTAGCTCTCTTCCTCACCCAAACAATAATCACAAACAATAGGGCAAGGGAATAAATGAGACCGCAATAAAAACTCTGGCAAGGGAATAACGATTCAACAATTAATTCCCGATAAAGGAACAACATCAATAATATCAACATCCAGACAAGGGATATAACAAATAAATCAACAATAGCCCGGCAAGGGTAATAACATAATGATCTCTTTTCTTTCTCACTTTTACTTCACAGTTCGCTTCACAACTTGAGCCAATGCTCTAGAGGTTCAGTTGTCACTTGCCCTTTCACAATTCATTATACAACTTGAGCCAATGCTCCTTAATGTTCATAGGTCACAATTCCTTCCACAAACTTTATACAAAAAAATAGAAACCACGACTAAGGAACGAAAGATACAATGAAGTCATGATAATCACAATATAAAGACTCACGGGCATGCTAGACACCAACGTATAGATACTCATCACCATGCCTGTACGTCTTACTCAATAATTACCACATATAAAATAGGACTCGACTCCTAATCCCTCAATCTATAGTTAGACCAAACACTTACTTCGATGCCACGAACACAATTCACGCTTCAATTATAGCGTTGCCCCTCGATTCCACCACCAATTCGTTCGTATCTAGTCACAAGTTACATAATTACACCAATAAACTCTACGTGAATCAATTCGAATGCACAAGAATGAATTTTCCAAAGTTTTACCGAAAAATTCAAAAATTGCCCTGGGCCCACATGGTCAAAACCCGAGGTTCGAACCAAAACCTGATCACCCATTCCCCTGTTGATACCCAATTTTCCCCAATATATATATATTTTTATATGCAAAGTATCTTAAAAATAGCATATGTATGCACATATAAGTATATCCGAGTATTTTATTATTTTTCCTTAATTTTTAAAGATTTTTAAATCAATTAATTTCCCTATTTTACCTATAAAAATCCAATAATTATTTCTAAAATTATCATTTTTGGTGATTCACTTGTTGAACTTCGATGTTTATTCTAAAATATAGCTAAGGAAATTTTTGTCATATTTTTACAAAATTATTCAGTATTTTTAAGGCTAAAATTGTATAATTGCAACATTAGCCACTTTTAGGATTAATTACGTTTATATTTACAAAAATTAACTCTAGTATTTTTAGATAGTTAATTATATGTTATGAATCATTTTAATACCTTTAATTTACTTCCAAAAATAAATTTTTTATTTTTATAAATTAAATAGGGAAAACTGAGCTATTTAAATAATGGCCCAATTTCATTTCAATTATAACCCAACTCTGACCCCAATTAATCCCAATTACCCTGGCCCAATTCCCATTCAAACCCAACCCCTAATCCATTTAAATGACCCAAAGTTTTGATCAACGGCCACCATTCACCCTTCCATAATTAAACCCAAAATACCCCTAAACCTAATTAATTTTCCACCACTCACCACCCTTGAATCACCTCTTCTCTCAATTCTCTGTGAAACCTCACCTAAACCCTAGTTGTCGCCACCCTAATCCACCCCAATCTATGGACTTCCGGGGTCATCTGAGACCTATATCAGCCTTCCACGGCTTCTATGTGTTTGGTTCTATGGTCTTAGGACCAGACATTGAAGGGATTTATTCCATTCCATTCTCTATGACCTTTATCCAATTATCCCTAACCTTTCTCCAGCCAACCATGTCCATTCGAGTCAGACCTTTGACTCTCCTAGTTAGATCGGTAACTTTCAAGTCCTTTCTCGTTGCTTTTGGGTTCTTCTGAAACTTTAATCTCTAAGACTTTTTTTATTTTGTTCAGATCAACCTTATATCTATGCTTGCCATGAACTTTTAAGCATCTTCTCGAAGCTTCTTTAACTTTGCTTTCAAAACGGCTCTCCATCTTTTCCAATTAGGGTTTTTTTAAAATTATTTTGAAATCTCTTCTCTGATTTTAACGTGTTATTGATTTTGCTATGTTTTGCTCAGTTGTTCTTTTATATGAATTGGCATGTTGAAAACCCTAATTTCTTTTGGGTCTCATTCGAGTTTTGATGTTGTTTGTTAGATGAGTGCTTTTTTGGTTAAGTTCTTGTTCGATTTACTTGTTTATCATCTTTTAAGCTCGAATATTTTTGAAAAACCTATGTCTTTGGGTTTAAAACTATTCGTTTCAATACCTGAGTTGATTTGAAGTTCCTTGTTTCATAATATCTTCTCTTTATGTGAGTGCTCTGACTCTAGGTTTTTACTATCTTTAAAACTCGGCTATGCTTGAAACCCTAACTTTTCAAAAGGTTTTCTCATATGCTGCTGTGAGACCCTTTGCATGCTTCTGAACTTTATTTTTTCTTCACTATTGATTCAATGTGACTTGACCTACTTGATTATTATGCTTCGAATGTTTGCTATCTACTGAACCTTGTGCTACTATTATAAGTTATTTCTTTTGCCGATAGGTTTGGCCTCACATGTCCAGTGTTTGTTCACTCTATTTATATGTTGAGTTTCCTTCTTTGATTGATCTTCAATCTTGGGACTGATTTCAAAACTTTTCCTTTGTGAACCATGATTTTACTCGCATGTTTAGAATGGATTGATTCTTTTCCCTTTATTCTAATATTTACCTTGCTGAATCTATTTCCAAAATATATATATTTCTGTACTTAGGCTCGATTGATTACATAATGTTTTTACTACTTCTTTTATGGGAATAATCAGGTTGTCTTTCAATTGATTTCCTTCCTTATTTTCAATTAGTTAAATAGTGATTCCTTAATTAAAGGAAATCACTTGTATTATTGATTCTGACTGATTCTTTCCATATTTGCACTAAGATTTTACTTGTCACCACTCCTTCACTCGTTTTTAAAAGGATATAAATACCGTTCCCCTTTTCTTTCAGACACACAAACACAAGGAATAAAAACACTTGAGTTCAGAACACACACTCTACTAAAACTCTCTATATTTTCTCAGTTGGTACTTGTGTTACTGCCTTACCTAACCGGCTAAAAGCCATGACTAGGCTGTGGGAAGCTTGCTTACTTTTGTTCCTGCATTTGCATCTTTATTGGTATGTTCTCATTAATTTTCAGCATCAACAACATGTTTCTTTACTATTTCCTTCACCCTTGCTTGTTTCCTGCTTGTGTTTAATTAAGTTCCATTGCTAAGTATGTTGTAATCTGCCCCTTTCTATTCTGAATTAATGCTTTATGTATGAACTTTGTAATTTAGTTATTTTGACTTATGAATCCTAAACCCCTATATCCCCTATGTGTTTGTTATTCCTCGGTTGGTTTAGGGCATGACATCATTAGACATTATTGTGCATGACCCAAACCTGACCCCTCTGGGGGTCATAACATCCATTTCCCCTCTATATGGTGTGTGCTATGGTTGGTTTATGGGCATGCCAGCACCACCGATTGTTGTGCATGCCCAAACCTAATCCCCTGCCTAAGGACAAATGCTCCTTGCAATTTATACCCAAACCCCTGACCCCTTTGAAATAAAAATATTGATTATGTGCTTTACTACTACTATTTTCCCATCACCCCTACCCCACTCTATTCTCTATTCTCCACTCAGTTTTAAATCCCTATTCCTGCACTTCCACCATATTCTTAGACTTAGGTTCTGCCCCTCTTGTGTGACCCTTGCCTTGGGACCCATGAGCTCCCTATGAACTTGGACACATAAGGGCCAGCCCTTCAACACTGCACCAATCTCTATCTTGTTCTACAATCCTGGGTGCAAGCACTGCCCGGGGTCCTTTGAGACCCTTAGGGTACTCTAAGACACCCATGTCTGAGAAATGCTTTGAAACAAATGGCATTTGAAGTGGTTTATTCCCTAACTCATAGAGAAAGTCAAGAATCAGGCTTCCTCTAGGTGTAACTTCTTTTCTTACATTTCTCTGATGTAAATTTATTATTTTGGTTTGTAATAATTTGTAATAAACACTCAGGGTTTGCTAGTGGAAAAGAGAAGGGTAATTATACATGTTCAGCTATTAGAAGAGTAGAAAACATACAGATAGGACTGATTTTAAATTATGCATGTTGAATTCTGCATTTAGACACCATGTCATTGGACTTAATTTAAATTCTACATGTTCGACTTTACATTTAGAAACCATGCCTATAGGATCTGTCCTCTAATAAATTCTACATGTATGACTCCACATTTAAAATTTTGCATGTTTGTTACCACACTTAGACACCATGCATTTTAGGATCTAAATGGCTATAAGTAGATATCATGTTCATAATGTTAAAATCAGTATTTTTCATAATGAAAAACACACCTATAGGAATTCCCAAGTAAAATCCTGCCTATTTCCATTTTAAGGAGCCAACGCTCCTTAAAATCAGCAATAATAGATATCATTGTCTGTAGAATCTGAAACTAGTTTAGTGTAAAATCAGTGTAACGACCCGACCAGTCGTTTTGAATAGTAGCACCCTGTTCAGCAGTTGGAGGCCATGAACAGCTTCATTTCAGGTATTATGACTTGTACACGTGGTCGGAATTTAGTTTCAGGAAGTCCGGAGTTGAATTGGTAAGAGAATTCTCATTTCGGAAGCTTAAGTTGAAAGAAATGAACTAGGATTGGAATTTTGAGTAAACGACCTCAGAATCGGGATCCAAAGGTTCCTGTATGTTCGTATGATGATTTCGGACTTGAGCATATGCCCGGAGTGGGTTTTGGATAACCCTGGAGCATTTTGGCGCCTATTATGGAAGTTAGTATTTTAGAAGAAATTTCATAAGTTTGGTTTGAAGTGCATTTCGGTGTTATCAATGTCCGTTTGGAATTCTAATACTGGGAGTAGCTCCGTATGGTGATTCTGGAGTTGCGAGCGCAATCGGAAGTGAATTCGGTGGTCCGTAGGTCATTTTGAAGCCATTTGGCTAAAGATAGCAATTTTAAGATTTTTGAAGAGTTTGACCGAAGGGTTAACTTTTTGATATCGGGGTCGGAATCCAATTCCAAAAGTTGGAGTAGGTCTGTAATGTCAAATATGACTTGTGTGAAAAATTTGAAGTCAATCGGACATGATTTGATAGACTTAAACATCGAAAATAGAAGTTTGAAGTTTTAAAGTTCATAGAGTTTGAATTGGGGTGCAACTCGTGATTTCAGTGTTGTTTGTTGTAATTTGAAGCTCGAGCAAGTTCGTAATGTGTTTTGGGATTTGTTGGTGTGATTGGTTGGGGTCCCAGGGGCCTCAGGTGGATTCCGGGTGGTTAACGGATCGAAATTGGAGGTTGAAGGGAGCTGAAGGCATCTGGTTGCTGGTATTTTCGCTTCTGCGGTTGGTTGACCGCAGAAGTGGAACCGTAGAGGTGAACGGGTGGCCGCAGAAGCAGTTTTTGGACTAAGGCTTGAGGACCACAGATGCGGTCAAGGTTACGTAGAAGCGGGATCGCATCTGCGGAGGAATGGTCGAAGAAGCGAAAAGGCCGGCTTGGGGAGGAGCCGCAGAAGCGGCTTTTGGACCACTCAAGCGAAACCGCTGATGCGGTTTGGTTTCCGCTGAAGCGAAAATTTGGCTGGAGCTTAGGGACCACAGAAACGGAATCGCGGAAGCGTAAATATTCCTGCAGAAGCGAAAATAGCTGGAGCAGTGAGGTTGATTTAAGTTGCGAATTTGGTTCATTTCTCTCATTTTCTTCACTTCATTTGGCGATTTTGGAGGGTTCAAAGGAGGATCTTCATCAACAATGTTGTGGTAAGTCATTCTCACCTATTATAAGCTAAATACATTGATCACATATGAGATTAAGCATGGAAATTAGTGTAAATATTGGGATTTTGGTTGGAAACCAAGAAAAATTTATAATCCTGGATTTTAGCCACGATTTGAGTATGGAATTAAGAGAAAATAATGTATTTGAGTTCCTAAGTTTATGGGTAAACTTTAACTTCGAAAAGTTTTGGATTCCAGGCACGTGGACCCGAGGGCGTTTTGGTCAACTTTCAATCGGGGTTAGAAATTTTCTACACATTAGTTTGTAATGAATATTTGAGCATATATTAATGGATTTATATTATCGTTGGCTAGTTTTGGAGCATTTTGCGTTGGTTCAAGTCTTCTGAAGAATGTAGAATGCCGGTTATGAGTCTTCGGAGCGAGGTGAGTCTCCTTTCTAATTTTGTGAGGGGGAAATTACCCTATAGGTGAGTTAAATTGATTATGTGCTCCTAGTTGTAGGGGCTACGTGCGCACGAGGTGATGAGAGTCCGTGCGTAGCTACTATTATGCTATTCTCCGGGTAGTTTAGGACCCAAAAAGAATGTTATATGTGGAGTAATTGTGGCATCATTGGTGGCTTAGATTGCTTAAATCACATTAAATTAATAATTGGATTCTCTAAAAGACTTAAGCTTCGTTTTTCCCAAATTAATAAAGAGAATTGACCTTTCATGGATATTTGCTCGACGTTGACTTCCTGATTGTTTTTCTGTGTGTGTTTATTTTGGAACGGGCCGAACGCCTGGGCAGATTAATAGATGCATCTATAGGCGCGCCGTCGACCCTCAGCAAGTGCACATTTATTTCTATTGGATCGGGCCGTCGCCACGGTATGATTTGCGCATGCTTGTATTGCTGCCTGGGACTTGATTAAATTGTTGTTGCCTTTCATGGCTTAAAGATATTCGGAAGATATTTTAAAGGGAAATTCTGGGAAGTTTTCCCATGAAGGAATTAATTGATTATTTGCTTCTTTCTAATTGGCTTAAAAATCATGTTATAGCATAAATCCACTGATTAGTAAAGATATTACGGATAAGTCATTATTGGACCATTAGAAAGTGTAAGATTTGACCATCTCGTCTCTACCCCTCTAGGATTAGGCGGGATACTTACTGAGTACACGTTGATTACGTACTCATGCTACACTTCAGTGCATTTTTGTTGCACAGGTACTTGATACCTTAGCGGCCTACTGGGCGCAGCGGCACGGACGATTCAGGGACTAGGTGAGTTGCAGTATGCAAGGCGACCCGTAGCTCTTTGAAGCCCCTTTCTAGTAACTGCATTTCTTTTCTGTCCATTGTATTCCGGGGGATGTTGTGTTGTATTTTATGTCTATATCAGTAGTTTCTCATGCACTCATAACACCGGGTTTCTGGGATAGTTTCAGTAAATCTTTGTACCAATTGGTATTATTTAAGTTTGAATTCAAGAAATGATCTTATTGTATGTGAAACAGAAGGAAAAACCATAGATTTTTCGAAGGTATTAAAAGAGGGAATTACTTGGTAATCTAATTGGCTGGCCCGACAGCGGTGTCCGGCGCCACCACGACCCTCAGTGGATTTTGGGTCGTGACAATCAGCCTAACTCATACTGCTCTGAGCTAGTTTTTTTAAAGCAACATAATCTCCTCCCATTGACACAATTTAGAAAGCATGCCTATAGGATCTCAAACCACTCGTTTTCAAAAATTTTATTGCTTTCCCACATTCAAATCAGTAATAGATACCATGTGTATAAGATCTCACCCAAACACATAGGCAAGCCTTAGGTAATAACTGAGCTCACTTCTGTTAACTAGTAATTGCTACAACCAGCAGGTAGGCCTGATTCGGACTTCATATCTAAGTTACGTAATAAATTGGTCTTCTTCCACTACTTAAACCCGCCTTGCCTTAGTATTTTAGATTCAGACCTTCATTGTTGTTTGAGTCATGCTATTTATGTTGCTTGTTTGAGGAGGTATATGTGAGCCTTCGGTGTTTCTGTGCTTTCCCCTTTCTAATGCGCAGTCCTATGTGTTTTGTATCTCGCCTTAGCTTTTTCACCTTTTAAACCTTAAATTCACCCTAATATCCCTCCCATTTAGGACTAGTAGTCCTATGTGCCTCCGGGACTGATAGGAATAGGATGGGTAGTAGCATGCAATAGTGGTCGAGACCAATCCGCGCTTTAGTACCTTAACGGGGTACGAAGGGTAGATATGGATATGATGACCGGTATGTTAATACCACATATAGCCCCTGTTTTTAGAAGTGATTACCCGGTATTGCATTGACGTGATCCATATTATAAATAATCCTAGGATCCTTTCCCTCTCTCTCTTTTCCTTTAAAAAATAATGACTTCTTTTCAAAATCAGCCTTTCAATGATTGCTCTATTTTTCTTTTATCAATTTCAAATATTTGTGTATTAAAATTACCACTTATTTGAGCCTTATCTGCTTACATGTTAATTACACTAAATTCGCAAAGAACTATCTGGCCGAGAACCACACTAGTGGATCCTGAGGGGTGCCTAACACCATCTACTTAGGCTAATTCCAAGCCCTTACCCTATCTCTGTTTATCAAACAAACTCAGAAGTGAACCTTGTAGGTGTCCTAATACACCTTAAATCATTAAGTGGAGAGTCTTCAAATGCAAAACCCAGTTCCCAAAAGGAACGAGTTGTCCTATACCCCAAAATGCCATAAACCCGATCTCCTGATGCTAAGAGGGAAAAAGGGGGCGCGACAGCATGGAGACTCTGCTGGGATCTTAGGCTTTTACCACTTCAGATTGTTCTTGTGAATTTGTACCTCTTTATGTGAAATTACTTGTTTAATTCCTTTAATTTGTTCTTAAAAAGCAAAACTGACTTATCTTCTTTGTTTCATTCCTTTATTACTACTATAAATTATGAAACGGTTGTGTTTATCGCTTTCTTAATGTGCAAATACATTCCAGCATGATTTAACTATTTTATAATCATGCTCAACATCATACTCCACTCGTGCCAAACAAATAAAATACCAATGCTTATAATGAATGGTTGCTCTCTTCCTATATTATTACCCCCTAAATCCGGAAAGGCATATTTGCCGTAAAACCAGTCGATCAGCAGTGCAGTTGACGGTTCCGTGCCTTTCCCCCTTGAGTTGTTTGCTCAAGGGTACCAGTGTAAAACCCCATAGAAACCATACTCTATTAAAACTATGCATGCATCATGGTCAAACCTAGCTGGGTCAGTTATATTGTCCACATAATGATCCTTTAAGATAGCCTTGTCCAAAGTCCACTGGGTTTACCTAAACCCTAACGGACGCTGCCATATTCAGTGCATTTATTTGGAGAACTAGATGCTTCATGCTAATTGTTGATATTAAATAATCGATTCTGGTAGGGTTAGGGTCTAACCCTTTTATTTTATAGAAAATGAGGCACGAGTGTCACGCCCCAAAACCGAGGGACACGACCGGCGCTCAATCAGAGGACCCCAGTCAAGCGGACCTGGAATTTCCTTTCTTATCCCATGCATTACCCCGTGATTCCAATATACATTATTCAAAGGAAGTAGCCAATTATAATTCCAAACCTTTTTACATAACATAATTAACAAACATGGTTACTTAGCATGGTTTACAACTTACCTCGCCCAATGAACAACATACACATTTACATAAGTTCACAACCCACATTTCCTGTCTTCGAAGCCTCTAGGGATACAAAAGAGTGATACCATACTTGCTGGTAACAAGGCTCCGACTATACCTTAAACAAAAGCCAAAACAAGACTCCGGAATCAGAACGACTTGAGCCACACAGGGCCCCGAAAAGAAAGGGGCTCACCAATACAGCTGATGGAGAGTGAAGGAGTGCTACTACCGGTGGACTGAAGTACCTGCTATAGAGCCACCTACAATCATAACACGAATGTAGCGCCCCCGACAACAGGTACGTCAGTACATTTGAATTGTACTGGTATGTATGAACAAACTTTACCCCAAGTAAGATCAATCACTACATAGATAACAAACAGTAATAGAATCAACAATCAAATGCACATNAAACAATCACAATTCACAAATAACACAACAACAACAACAATTCACAAAGAACAACAACAACAATTCTCAAAAGACAACCACAACAATTTTCAAGAATTTCCGTAGCCATCAATACCATTTCCATCATATTCAACAACTCATATGCATTTTATGTCACAACGATAATTGCCCATGACAAGCCATATATGTTATTACCACCGTTGTTCCAATTGCATCATTTATGATTTTCTTCCATAATTTGTTTCTCAACTCTTACCACATAACACTTTCACAATCACATTTGGTTTAGTGCCAATTGCTTACACTATTATATTGGGAAAACTTAACCAACAACGTTCAAGGCATATTAATAACAAGAATTCATGAAATAGGCCATCTTGCCTTAACACCCGTGAAACAACCAAAATTCACAAATAGTTCACATAAA
>MU686490.1:0-62800 GCA_026770625.1 Nicotiana glauca
ATGAACAAGGCCAAATATTAAAGTGCAAGAATTGTGGTAAAGTCTTAAATTTTCGTTCAGGGTCTGGCACAGACAATTTAAGGAGGCATATAAAGTATTGTCTTGAGCGTCATCCGGAAATTTGTATTTAAGATTTTTCAACAATTTGTGTTATTTATAATTATTAGATGTATTTATGCTTCATGTTGTACTTTGTTACTAATTTATTATGCATGCCAATTTAGTTTTACTATTGTTTTGTTATTTTACTTTTTGTTAATAATTAGATTTCTATATTATATATACTATATATATTTATATAGTCATGTATAAAAGCAATTTTTATATATATATATATATATATATACACATATATGGTTTACAAGAAATTGCCTTAAACAAAAAAATTTAAAAAAAAGCCCGTTAGGCCCGCTAAGCCCACTAGCCCGGCCCATTTAGCCATGGACCATATGGGCTTAGGCCTATCAGGGGCCGGTTCCACCCATTGAGCCCACGAAACCCGGGACCGTGAAGCTCAGGGCTGGCAGAGCCAGGGACCGCTAAGGCCAGGCCTGTTAAGCCCGGCCCGTTTAGCCCATTTAGGCCCGGACCCGGACCACCATACAGCCTTAGTCAAACCCTACAAATATAAATTCTAGATTCACCTCTTTATAATAGTGCACCCATCTCTTAAAATCTTGGCATCTGGACTGATGAGTTACATACTACTTAAAGTACTGATATTAAAGAGACAAACTTATCTTATAAAATGATTTTCGAAGTATAAAATTTCCTCTATAAAAGTCGAACACCCGCATACAAAATGATGAAACAAAAAGAGTACTATAGTATCTCATGAATTTAACTTTTATGTACTAAAAATATTTGTACAACTACATCACTTAAAAGAAACTAGAGATAACTCTTTTTAATAGCATTAATTTGTTATCTAGAATATATGATAACTAACCTATTACTATAATATATTGAATTACATTAATGGTATAAGAAATTAATTACGCTATCAATATATATAAACTTAAATCCTATGTTTAGGAAAGGACTATGCTCCAGCGTTAGTAGTTGCTCCCGCCAAGTTAATAGAATGAGAAGCCTATAATTCCTGATTTTAAGGAATTCAATTACAAATAAAATAGAGAAACCATGCGACCTGGTTTTGACTACGTACTCGAATTTTTAGGGTTGTGATCAGTTACATAGTACTTGAAGCTCCCACAAAGTACTAATTTTAAAGAGGCACACTTACCTTAATAATTTGATTAATAGTCAAACTATAAAACCTTTCCTATTAAAAAGTCTTTACTTTTCTTCTCAATATTCTCTTAGAACATACGCAAATTTTATATATATATATATATATATATATATATATATATATATATATATAAAACCAAATACCTAAAGAAGTCTCTCTCCACCTCCGTCTCTTTCTTTCTCCTCTCTTCATTAATTATAGTAATTCTTTCATGCATGATGAATTTTTCAGGAAGAAGATTCTTCCGTCCGAGGACACCCGAAGACGATGATCCAACAACTTTACGTAGAAAATACAGCAATAACTTTTACTATTTTGACAACAACAATAACTGGGAAGAAGAGTATGTGATGAAGCTACTTATCAGAAAAACTTCAAATATTTATCTACACAATAACACTTTCCCTTATTATTCGGATGGGATTTACGGTACTTATCGCGTGATAGTGAGCGACGAGAGTGGGAGAGAATTTACTACAAGCAGAAGAAGGGGAACGCCAGTGCCAGCATGGAATGAAGTTCTTGAGATATCTTTCAGTAACTTACCAATTGGTCAGAAATTGAAGTTGATGGTGGTTCGTCAAAATTACTACAGAAATCCAACAACTGGTGAGGATGAAGTATACTATGACGATCCAGGAACTTCTACTGGAGAGGTTGTGGTAGGAAGGGCTACAATTTCAGTGCCTCGGATCGTACAATGCGAGGAAGATCAAGAGATTGAACTTGTGAAACTTGTTGGACTTGATATCAGGGTGGCAGCAATTATTAGTTTGAAAACGTTGCTCACTAAAGTGAGGAGAAGAAGATCTTATATAATAGACTAGGAAATTTTTATTAGTGTTAGCGTTTTCAGTAGAGCGTTGTCAATTTTTTACGTTCATCTTGTTGCCTGCATTAGTGATTTTCTTTCATAACAGTTGGGCTTTGATTTTTGCGTGTTTTTTCTTTGATATTAGTTAGAATAGTGTGTTTCGGTCCCGATATGCGGCGATAGCTATGTGCTTTGAATTTAAGTTGCATACTCGCATACTATAATGATTCTTTTTACAATATTGATGCCAAGTTAATTTTTTATTTTTTATTTTATAATAACACCCTTTACAAGAATTCCTTCACTTTGTTTGGTGACTCAAACTCCCAACCTTAAAATTGTAGCCCTTTCTTGTCCATGGTAAAATTAGTTACTCCTATAAATTTTTAAAAGTACTATGAGTTTACTAAGATCATTAAAGTAGGAAGTGAAATTGGTAAGTGCTATCAATAGAAATTTACTTTTAATTACAATCATAGAAAATTGTAATTACAATATAAAAATAATTATATTTTCAAAATTGTACTCAATTAATCATGCATAGTTCAAGGGTCGTCCCACCGCTCACCCTGTCCTTCGTTGAAACAACGTGAATTCCACTTAGAGGGTGTTTGGCTAAGCTTATAAGCTGATCAAACTGACTTATAAGTACTTTTTAACTTATCTATGCGTTTGGTAAAATTAAAAGTGCTTATAAGTTAAGTGCTTATAAGCAAAAAATAAGTCAAAAGCCATAAGTTGGTCTCCCCTAACTTATCAAATTTCAACTTATAAGCACTTTATATTTGACCAAAATATTTACTATTCTATCCCTAAAATACTTCTTTTTAAAACGAAACTCTTCGTATAGTTTTCTTCAAAACGTAAACAGTCGTTACCTTCTCCTGCCGTGCCTCTGCAACAGTAGAGTTGATCTTATTGCTTTCTTTATTACGTGGAATTTCCTTCTTTCGTTCTTCTCTGCTCGTAGATTGTCCATGTGTGACTCTTCTCGTGGCTCTAGGTGCAATTGATTTATATGTGAGCACACATACACAGGTGCTATAACACACTGTTAGCTTTTACTCTTTACTTCCAGACTATTCTTTTAATATGTTGAGTTATATTCTTTCAAAATATTACTAATTAGTTACATGCTATTGTTTGTTCCCTTTATGCGTTTTGCACTCAATAGTTTTGTTTTACAATCTACAGTTACATTAGCCTGTACCTATCATGAAAGTCCCCATATTAAGTGCATGTTTCTTCCCTAAAGATATGTGTGCATTATTTAATGTTTTTTCTTTAACTTTTGTTAATTCATACTTCACCCGTTCTAATTTATGATTCTATACTTATTATAACATAAATTATATTTATAAAAAATAATATTATCTAATCATTTATATAATTAAAATAACATGATAAAATAGGTTATTTTTGTATTTGAATCTATTTAGAATCTAAAATTTTGAAAAAAAAATGACGTTTTTAGTAGTGTATTTTGTTATAAGGTCATTTAAGTCATTTTAACATAAAAATAGCTTATCAGTACTTTTTAATCAAACAGTTTCAACTGCTTATTATTAATTTCAGCATTTTTATCCAAACACGTAACTGCTTATTTATTAAATCAGCTTCAGCATTTAAAAGTGATTTTCAGCACCTAATGCTTATCAGCTACTCTGAATCAGCTAAGCCAAATGGGCTCTTAATCAATCTATTGTCACTTCTTCATAAAAAATTAAAAGTAGAAAAAAAAAAAAGCCAATTCAAAGAACCTGAACCCCCTCTCTTCCCATCTCAGTCAAGATGTATTTCAATCCCTAGTCATGGATTTAGTACTAATATATGCTTCGATTTACTAAAATTGTGAATTCTAGAATTAATGAGTTTAAGTTTTATGTTCCACTAGTATAAAGTAATGTACATAATCACATTGCTAACTTAGAATAAATAGTACTGCCTCTGTTAAAAAAAAATAAAGCTATTACTATTTGGGGAGTCAAGCAAAATTATTTTACCATACATTTTGCAAATAATTTTTAGTTGTTTTGATTTAAACACTATTATGACTATATTAATTATGTGTAATTTCTAAATATGTAAATTATATTTGAAAAAACTTAAAGAATTTATGATCAAATTCATATAGAAAATTAGTAAATTTGATAATCATACTACGAAAAGATTGAAACAAATTAAAATGGAGGAAATAGCAAGTAACATGTTATGGTTAAATAAATTACAGTTTCTTATAGTAGCTTAATAGTTCTTTGAGATTGATATGGGATCTCGATTAAACTCTTTCTTACTAAGTATTAAGGATCCCATATATGCACATTGGCAACGCTTAATTCATTCCTCTTTTTCATTTCTTCTACATTGGAAGAAAGTGAGGATATGTAAGTATCCGATCGATTGGAGGTTTGAGACTTTGAGTAGCTTCTTATGATGCATTTTGACTTGCATGTGTGGTTGGTTTTGATGTTCGAGAGGTTCGGGATTGATTTGGAAGAGTATTAATTCTCATTATGGAATAGTTAATCAAGGTTTGACTTTTGACTAAACGACATCGGAATCTGGGTTAGATGATTTCAATAAGTTCATTTGGTGAATTTGAATTTGGGCGTGTGTTTGAATTTGGATTTAGATATTTTAAAAAAATACTATTTGGTGGAAGTTGAAAATTTGAAGAATTTGATGGTTCATAGGCCCGATGGGGAGTTGACTTTGGTATTAACAGACTCTTATTGTGGTTTTGAGACCTTGGATAGGTTCTTTTAGTTGATTGGAACTTATATGTTAAGTTGATTGTGATCCGAAATGTTGAAGTATGATTCAGATGCATTTTACGAAGATAGAATGTTTGATACTTAAGAGAATGATTTGATCTTTCATTTTTGGTTTTGATATTATTTGTAGTGCTTCAAGCCTTTTAACAAGTTTAGATAATGTATTTGTACTTGTTGGTATGATTATATGGGGGTATCAAGGGGCTCTAGTGTGTTTTGGGTCATTGGTTAAGAGACTAGTTAATTTAAGGATTTGGAGTTGACCATGATCAACATCAGGTCAAGATGACCTCTTTTCGATGTTTTGAGTGCGCGATCAAGTCGTAGCATATTTTATGATTGAAATTCATATATGTTTTGTGTCCGTGAGGTTCCAGATGAGTTTTGGGTACTAAAACTAAGATTTGCAACGGCTCATCCAGTGCGACAGTTCTGAAAATACCAGTTATGTCCCTAAGTTTATTCATAAATTTCAGACTTCCTTTAGAACTTCAAAACAACAAATCTCTTTTATTTTAAGCCAAATTGAGTATTCAAAAGGCTATCGTGGGTGGAAATCTCGCAAGATTGTATTAGACTTGTCAAAGGTGAGTTTCGGGATCATCTAGCATCTCATTCGGGCTGAGACAAATGCTACATTTTTTCACTTGTTACATAGATTTACTCACTTTTTCTCACAAAATTTTGGAGCTCAGAAAAAAGCAATACAACTTCCTCCTACACATGAGAACACACGTAATGAGCATAATTCAAAAAAACAATTACAAAAAAATTTATGTAATGTCACGTAACCAGATAAGTTATGAGATAAAAGTATACCCATAAATATATATTTTTCACCATTTATCAATAGAGTCAACCAATCCTAAGTATTTTGTTTGGTAATTATCATATTTTATTACCAAAGAGCAAATTTACAGCGCAAAATAAATACTAATTCTGGACATGTTCCCAGAAATAGTTTCTCCTATACTTCTATTTTTCTACCTATTAACTATGATTTATCAATTACATTTAAGGATAGAAATTCAACTCTTCTAATCTTCTTCTCAATCTTGGCAATGTGTATCCCTTTCCGCACATCATTTGTACAATCTGCTTCATCAGTACTCCTGCTGGTCTCATTTGAGTTCTGAAAATTCTTTGATTCCTCTCCTGCCAGACATAATAGATACAGCTTGCTAATGCTATCCTGTAGATCTCTGCATTTGTTGATCTTCCTCGAACGTTCTTGCATGCCCATTCTACTTCTTTGTTCCACTTCATCGGTTGTCTATTAACATTCATCCACTGCAGTAGTTTCATCCATATTCCTGCTGTGTATGCACACTTGAAAAATAAGTGTTCTATGCTTTCCTCTTCTTTGTTGCATATACAACATATTAGATCATTTGTTATTCCTCATCTTCATAATCTATCTCTTGTAGCCAGTCTTCCCATTATTGCCATATACAGAATGAAAATCCATTTTGGCATCCCTCCATTGTTACATATCAGCTTCCTCTAAGGCATCTTCTGGTGATCCTGCTTCAACATCTTGTATATGCATTTAATGGTAATATTCTTCTTTTCCAGTATCTCATCCACATTTGCCCCAACATTAGTTATGTATTGTTTTGCCTTCAAGATCTTCTATACCACCCATGAGGCTTGCTTAGTCTCTATGTGTTTTACACTTTTTCCTTTTCCATAATAAGTATGAATCCATACCACCTAGAGTTTATCCTAAGTATTTTATTAGAGATAAAATTACAAAGTTTATATTTTAGTCAAAGAGGGTCAAATGGGGAGTGATAACATCCCATTTGAGGTAATGCAATATTTTATGATTTTAGGTCGGCCCAAATGGAAATCATATTTATTATTATCTATTGAGATTTTTTCCTTCCTATATTATATATGAAACTTTAGTACCAAATATGTGCATAGTTTCTAATTTACCCGCTATGTTCATAGTTTTTCTACAATTATTATACCATTCATTAAATACTAATTATTAGTAGCTGAATCTTCCTAATTAGGTGCGCTACAAATCAGGAATAGAATATTCTAATTGATTTAGCGACCTTCAGATCAAATTTGAAACGCAAATCCAACATCTTCATTTTAAAATCAAATTAAATAGACTCTTTTATGCAAAAACTCTGTTCTTCGATATTTTTCCTTAAGCCACAAATTAAAAAAAGACAAAATCATCAACAAATTCGAATCAAATTGTAGAAATCAGTTCTGCAAAAGCTCAGTTCGTCGACATTCTCTCTATATCTCTCTCTATTTCTCAATCGCAAATTTCAGTAATACAAAGCAATGAAAAGAGAGCAACAATTCCACCATTGACAACCATTAAAAAGCTTGAAAGCTTTGAATTCAAATTTGGATTTTCAAAAATCATTATTTGTTTATATTGGGGGTTGTTGAAAATAATCGGGAATATGGTTTGGAGTTTATATCTTAATTTTGAGGGGTTTTGATGAAGATTAGACTTGATTTTGACTGAATTTTAGATTGAAACTCGAAGAAGAAGATATATTGCAGAAATTATAAATTATTTGTATTCTGATTGTAGATGCTTTATTTTCTATTTTCACAAATAAAAAACAGCTAAAATTCTACAAATCTTCTGAAAAAACGCAATTATGTCAAAAATTTTAATTATGCTACAATTGAATGGGAATTGGAACATAAAAATATAATGTACCCAGTTTGTAGATATTTTGTAGATAAATTATAGATTATTTATATTCTAATTCTAGATGCTTTGTTTTCTATTTTCACAAATCAAAAAAGACTAAAATTTCTATAAATCTTCTGCAAAAAACGCCATTATGTAGAAAATTTTAATTAAACCACAATTGAATTGGAATTGGGATATTAAAATTCAATACACCCAGTTTGTAGATAAATTGTAGATTATATGTATTCTGATTGTAGATGCTTTGTTTTTTATTTTCACAAATAAAAAACGACTAAAACTTCTACACTAATTACTTGATCGCGTAAAGAAATTAGACACGTTTGCCATTCATTATTCTTTTCAAAACCCATTTTGAAGATACGAATTACCTAATTTATTTTTGAAGACTATTAAGCTCGACCAGTTACTTGATATCATTTTCTGCAAATTTATGTAAGGTGCGTACTTTGTCGACACATTTTTGGAAGGACCAAGAAAAGAGTTCCTCTGAAGACAAATAAGAACTAAAGAATTTCTCTGAAATATAATTTCAGTTACATAATTCTTTTTATGTTTAATAACAGTACATAAACGTGGGTGAGGATGAGGGTTTAGGAGAGAGAAACGTGGGAAGTGTGGAATATACGGTACCTTGAATTAAGGAGGGATATACGTTGCATTAATTGTACCCTTAAAATACACTATGGTACAAAATTAGTAATTTGATATACTAAGTGTAATTAAGTCATACCTTAAATATTGAGAGTAATAAGATTTCTTATGTGGCATAGGAATGTAAAAATTCCTTATCATTTGGGTTTGGATTTTTTAGGAAGATTATGTATTACATGGAGTAGTTGGGGGTAGAACTAAGAGTTTCCTTTGCAAGAGTGACTATGTCGGCAAGACTTAAAAAATTATTTTCCATGATGAGAGGCATTTTCTCATATTATCAAGAATATATAAGAGATCATTAGGTTTGGGCTTAGGAAGGGAAAACCTTAATATCTTCTAAAGCTTTCAGTAATAGTAATATTGAGATTGATAATAATGTCATTTTTTGAGTTATGATCACGGTTAGCCGAGAAATAGATTTTTGATTTGGCATTGCTAATATTAACCTAAAAGAGTACAAAATATTGATAGATAGTGAGATGTAGAGTCCACGGATTTGTTATTAGCGGCAGCTATGAGGGCTAGGTCATCCGCATAAATAAATAGAGTAAATAGGGTCTTTAGGAGAAACTTTTATAGGATTCCTGTCAGGATCCGGAATTCTCACTTTCGGGACCGTGATGATACCTAACATTTTACTTGCTAGGCAAGCTAATGTTAGAGGATCTTTAAGCCAGTTTTAATCACTTCAAATAAGTAAAACCAATTAAACCGAAATGAAAACAATACGGAATGCGGAATGACAAAAAAAATGAATAATATCTAAGTACAACCCGGATCTGGAGTCACAAGTTCATGAGCTTCTAGAGTCTTTAAAAATAGGGTTTGAAATAAAAACAATTGTCTTGAATGAAAAGAACAGTAAATAAGGAACGAGGAAGGGGACTTCAAGGTCTACGAACGCCAACAGATCCACCTCGAGTCTCCAGATGCCAATCTGAGCTGATACGCATCATGGACAGCTGGGACCAACACCAAAATCTGCACAAGAAGTGCAGAGTGTAGTATAAGTACAATTGACTCAATATACTACGCAAGTGTCGAGCCTATCCTCGACGAGGTAGTGACGAGACTATGATAGGATACCCACGTAAATAAATATGTACAAACGAAAATATACGTATAACATAGCAAAAAACAAATACTTAACAAGTACTAGTGGGAGGGGACATACGAAAGGGGTACAAGATAGTGTAAATACAACAAGGAATGATAACAAGAAACAACCAACATACCTTCAATAAACAAAACGAACAAACATAATGAATAAAACTACATGATATCACCCTTCATGTTTTTACTATCAGCCTCACCATTAATAGTAATAACGACAAGGATCATTTTTTGTGTATTAACTCTCAAATACAGCACGACATCACCATTCGTGCTTTTACTCTCAATTTCATCATGAATCAATAAATATGGCACGGTATCACCCTTCGTGTATTAAATCTCAAACACGACATGACATCACCCTTCGTGCATTAGCACTCTCCCTGCAGGAAGATAGAATAAACAAAAACAAACCTTACGACAATAATGGTTCCACAATACCAACCTCAATTCTAAAAACAATACTCAATTATCACAGATAGCCCGTAAATGCAAAAATAATGATTAATTTGGTAGTTAACTAGTCTAAGCATGGATCATGATCAAAAAAATTAATAAATTACAAGAAACAGGTCCCACTTGCATGCTTTAACCCAACAACAATGCAGAAGTACTCGTCACCTCACATATATGATGTACCCAATATTTAAACAAGTAGCAAATAGGCAAACAAATCCTAATCCCTCAAGTCAAGGTTAACCACGACACTTACCTCGCTCCAAAGATCAACTCAAAGATCAACCACTGCTTTGCCTTTACAAGCCTCCGAACCAACTAAATCTAGCAAATTATCAATCAAACGATTCAAAATAAGCCTTAGGAACTATCCATGAATGAAAAAGGTTCAATTTATGTCATTATTGAAAAAGTCAACTCCTGGTACCGCTTGATTCAAGCCTGAAATTCGGACCAAAACCATATTACTCATTCACCCCTGAAATCGGTTATGTAATTTATTTCGAAACCCGACCTCAATTTGAGGTCTAAATTCCAATTTTACAAAAATCTCTAATTCTACCCAAACCCCATATTTCTACCATAAAAATTTTATATTTTAGGTTGAAATCTTATGAAATGTAATAAAAAATTAAAAGAAAATAGGTTGGAATTACTTACAACGAATTGGGAAGAAGGGCTCTTCAGAAAATTGCCTCTAGTGTTCTCTAGGTTTGAAATTTTGAAAGAATGGGAGAAATCCCATCTAACTCAACTTTTACCTAGTTGCAGATGTCGTAATTGCTAACTTGTTTGAAATTGTAAGCATAGCAGATACGAGGAAGAGGTCGCAATTACGAATTCCTCCCAGGTCAAATTTGTGATAAAATTGTTGCAAATGCGAACCTTGATGCCCTGGCAAATGCAAAGATCATCACAAAAGGTGCTGAGTCGCAAACGCGACTTTGCCTTCGCAAAAATGGAAATGGCAAGTTTGCAATTGCGAACTTTTACCTCACAAATTCAAGTACCCCCAACCATGAACATGCTCGCAAATATAGTGATTTCTTTGCAAATGCGAGCCAGATCTTGCAAATGCGAGATCTGCAGCAGACAACCAGACACCAGAAACATCTATGAGTTCTAAGTCCAATCCACTTTGTAGCTATTCGGAACTCACCCGAATCCTTGGGGTTCCAAACCAAACATGCACACATTTCTAAAAATATCATACGAACTTGCTCATGCAATCAAATTGCCAAAATAACACCTAGAATTATGAATCGGACACCAAATCAAATGAAAGTTTCAAGAATACTTTAGAACTTCTATTTTAACAACCGGACGTTCAAATTACGTCAAACTAACTCCATTTTTCACTAAATTTGACAGAAAAGTCATAAATATACTAATGAACCTATACTGGTTTCTGAAACTAAATTACGGACCCGATATTAATAAAGTCAAACATTGGTCAAACCTTTAAAGTCATTAAACCTTTAAACTTTTAAATTTGGTCAAAAAACAATAACTTGAGCTAGGGACCTCCAAATTCGATTTTGGGCATATGCCAAAGTCCCAAATCACGATATGACCCACCGGAACCGTCAAAATATAAATCCGGATCCGTTTGCTCAAAATGATGATCGAAATCAACTCAAATAGATTTTAAGGAAAAATTTCATAATTTATCAATTCTTAACATAAAAGCTTTCCGGAAATATACCCGGACAGTGCATGCAAATTGAGGAAGGCTTAAAGAATCTATTGAAGGCTTCAAAACATAAATTTTAGGTTTAAAACTTTAGATGACCTATCGGGTCATCACTATCCCAAAGAGCTATATCAGCTTGGTAATTTATGTAGACAAATAAGTACTTCCTATAAAGAATGAAGATATAAGGTGAGTTGAGATCACTTTGTCTAATTCCTCTTAGTGGGAGAAGTAATATATCCGAGTTCCATAACTAGGACAATGATAGAGTAGTCAAGATACACTTTATGGTTAGAGTGGTTATCTTAGGGGAAAATTTAATATAAATAAGGGTACGATAGATGAAAGACTATTTTCATCGATCAAAAGCTTTCTCCAAGTCGATTTTTAGGATGAACTTAGTTTTATTGCATTTAGTATCCTAAGGTGGTTAATAATCTCTTGCACTATAATAATGTTATCACAAGATTTCTTGCCTTTGAGAAAGCTAGACGGGAAACGATTAATTATACTGTGAAGAAAAAACTTTATTCGATTAACAACAATTTTGGTAACGACCTTATAAATAGTATTATAAAGGCCTATTGGACAAAACTCTATTAAGTCATTTGCATTGTGAAATTTGGGGATAAGGCATAAATGTGTCTTATTAAGGGATTTCAGAACTCGTGAGTACTAAATATATTACTATAATTGTCACGACACGAAACCTACCTTAGGGGTTGTCGTGCCTCCTTTTTCCCCTCCTCGCGGAGAGAAGTCCGGGTTTCGACATTCCATGGGGGTGATAACTCATTTCCTTTTGGAAATTTGGATTTTTAAAGAGTCGCCACCTAACGGATTATGGTGTGTTAGGGCACCTAGAGCGATTAACTCTTAGACTAGTTTGCATTACCAGAGATTTAGGACAAGGGATCGAAATAACCTTAAGGGGAAGGTGTTAGGCACCCCCCTCGATCCACAACGGTGTGTCCCAGCCGAACTTATACTTATGAATTAGTCCTTTTAACAAATAAATAGTTTAAATACATACTTGCAAATAAAGGCATGTTTTGGACATTGTATGACTTCAAATAAGGAGACAAAAAGGGAAAGATTTGAACAAGTTACATATATAGAGAAAAAGTAAAGTTTAAACATCGAAAATTGGGAAAGGGGAGTCCTTGGTTGGTTAGCATACAAGATCACCCCACACAATGCCCGGTAATCACTCCTCAATGATAGCCTAAAGCGTTCTAGCAACCTTGAAAATATCGTATGCGTGCACTACCCATCCTCTCATCGTGGCCCTGGAGGTATTTAGGACCTCTATTTTTGGGACATTTCTAGACTATTCTAAGTTACTTAAAGGAGAAAAGTCTAAGCGTCAACAAAAATAAATAGAATTGCACATAGAGAGGGAACAAGTGATGGCTCACATTTTTACCTCCACAAGCAGAACAAATAAATGCACGTCTCAGACAATTGTTTCAGGTACTTGATAAACTTAGAACATGATATCCAGGTGAGCATGAATTATACAGCAAGAATTAGTGCTAAGCGTCAAAGACCTATTAGCTTGCCTATTGATTTTAAACTTGTGAATACGAGCAGTTTTAAATAACAAAGCGCAGTTTCATAGTTACTGAGTTTAACCGCCCTATAGACTTGCCTAAATGCATAACAGTGATGTCCTATGATATCTATATTGATTAGTAAAATAGTGAACAACTTTTAAACGAACAACTTGAGATCCTATAGGCATTCTTTCTAGCGGCATTAATGTAAGGCAATGTTTGAAAAACTCATTAAAGAGGCGACAGATTAATTAAACCAGTTCAGAATGAACCAACATGAATTAAACTGACTTATTCAACTAAACTGATTTTAAGTTCTATAGGCATGAATTCTAATATTGCGAGTTTGAATACATGCTGTAACAGAATTGAACTTCAATTACTTTACACCCTATAGACATGATATCTAATTATAAGATTGATTCTAACCTTATAGGCATGATATCTAATTATAAGGCCAGTTAGATCCTATAGGCATGGTTTCTAATATTGCAAAGCAAACATAACAAACACATTCAAATTAACATAATCCTATAGGCATGGTATCTACCCATTTTACCCAACATGTATATAACTACCCACTCCTTTTTCACCAATCACCCCAATGTTGTTTACAATTACTATTACAAACCAAATGAATTAAAATATATATATGAACATGAATTAGTCTATAGGGAGCCTGCACTAGGCCCAAATGACTTCCAAGCCTCCAATAGCCTCAAATGACAATGCTCCATAGACAGTATCATGTCTAGGTGTGTCAGAGTTCCCTAAGGACCTCAAGGATCCCGGACAGTGCTCACACCTAGACCTTTTCTCAAATAATAACTGATTTAGGTGTAGTGTGGAAAGGCCAGCTCTGACATGCCAGAGTTCAGAGAGATCTCAAGGATCTCAAGGCAGTACACATGCCAGAGGGGCAGAACCTAATATTCTAAGAGTAAAATGTGAGTGCTTGAAATAGTTTCAAAAAGGTTTTGATACGAAAAACATTATTGAAAAGGACTCAATTAAGTAAGGAAGTTTTATGACAAAAAGAATTGATTGGTAGTAAATAGTTTTGAAGGGACAATATGAACATTTGAAAAATCAACAAGCAGCAGATTAACTACAGATTCAACATTACTTAACAACCAGATGCACACAAGGATATTGGGATTGAGAGACATATGCAACTCACATAGTGAAACACATAACAACATAAGCACATAAACTTTTTAGGATTTTATAGGGTTAAGGAGTTAGTCATATAGCTAATGATACAAACATAAGGCATGGACTTCAGAATTGGCAGTTAGGAACCTAGTTGTACAAGACGTAATTGAACATTGAATCAGAATTACTTAGGGGTATTAGATCACTTGGCAAAACAGGCTAATACCAGAGCCTAGATAAGAAAATAAGCAAACAATGCTAACATACATGGAGCACAATTAGACTGAAGCATTCTAGAGGAAGCAATAGGTAATTCCTTAGACATGTTAATCATAAGTTAAACAATAAAGAACTTATTCATGCTAATATTTAAGCGGGCTAATTACGTATTAAACAGCCAGATAATAAGCAGGAACAAGACTAGAAATCGGTAAACTAAAGCAATAACAGAATGCATAGGGTTTTGGACTTGAAATTGAATCAGAACATACAAGTTAAGAGAAGCAAACACAGAATACAAAGGCAAGTGTGGTGCAATAACTAGCCTTGGCTTACAGCCGGCTAGTTCAGTAAGAGTAGCAAGTAACAAAAAAGAGAAAAATGCTTTTAAGTGTGAGGGAGAATTGCTGAACTCGCCTCTTAGTGAGAATAGAAGAAGGTATATATATATATAGTAGTTGAGAGCCGGACAATTAAGGTAAGCAATAAATTGTTCACTGATTGGAGAGTCACAGAATCAATCAAGCATAAAAATCCGTAAGACCTTTCCTTAATTAAGGAGTAATTCACCAATGGTAACGAACAAGAAACAAATAAGGAAAGAAATCAAATAACTTAGGTACAGAGTAGGCAATTAGGTGTAGATACACGAGGGCTCATTTAAGGAAATAAGTAGAAAAATCAGTGAATAACACAGTTAGTTACAAATAAGGTAGGAGATAATTGAAGACTGTAAAATATGGAAATAATTAGGGAAAATCAGCACATAAGTATCATCACAGCAAATCAGTGAATCCGAGATTCAAAATAATACTGGTTTTAAGGAAAATAATATAGATTGTCCATGAATAAGCAAGTAAACCAAGTATAAACAGAAAGGATCGAACCCGAAACCCTAATAGAGGTATACTAGGGTAAAATTTACAAAATACTCTAATTAAATGAGGCAGTAATCACGAGAGGTAAACACATCATGTAGCAAATAATCAAGGATGAACTCAGAATCCAAACAGGGTACCAAAAATTGGGGATTCTAGCATAACTATTTAGGGTTAGCAAAACCTTAACAAAAGCAGTTGAAAACACATAAGAACATGATTAAAACACCTAAGAATCAGAAAATATTTGAAGAACAAAGGTTTTCAAAAACCCTAGTTTTAGGAAAATAAAACATCGTTTGAAAATCAGAAGTTTTCATAGGAAAACACATGCAATAGGTTTGGCTTGTCTCAGATTTGTATAGATCCAAGAAGTTTAAGAGACGAAATTAGGGTTTCAAGGAAATAACCCAGAGATGAAAATATCGGCTAAGAAACCATAGGTTTAGCCAAAAAATAGGAAGATCTTACTGGAGATCGAGCCACGAAGGCCTGAGACAGGCCAGGCTAGGATTGAAGTCATAGGTAGATTGGCCATGGTCCCTTGAGGACCTCAAAGATAGCAGAAACCCGATGTAGGAGAGCCATTAGAGGATTGAGGGTGGTGATAATCCACTATGATCCACAACAGGTAAGTGACGGCGATGGGATTAAGGTTGGGATTTGAGAGAACTCGAGAGAGAAGGGAGATGAGTGACGGCGGGCTGGTGGCAAGAATGATTAGGGTTTTGGGGTATAGGTTAGTTTAATTATGGAAAGGGGGAACCTGGACCTTTTATCAAAATGAGCAACGACCAGGATTTAGCCAGGTATTGCATTGGGCAAATGGGTATTTGGGTCTGGGATTTCTGAGCTGGTTTAAAGGGTTAAAATTGGGCCAATTAATAGGCTAAGTTTTAAATAAAAATGGGCTACTTGTTAAATACGTAATTAATTGCTAAATAATTTTAAAAAATGGTTAATAAATTATAAAAAATGATTTTAATGCATGAAAATATTTTAAAGTAATTACTTAATATTTTAGAAAAACTATAAAAGGCTATTTTCTTGTAAAATAATGTAATAATGCGTGTGTAGGCTACAATTGCAAAGTAATTGCAATTGCATCGTAAAAATATAGATGTGGCTAAATGCAAAACGAATGCAAATGATAAAATTAAGCCACATAAATTATTAAATCTATTTTGTGATACAATTAAATGATTGTTTTATAAAATAAATACTAGGAGAAATTAGTTAAAATATTTTTTAAAATGCAGAAATTGTATGAAAAATAATAATTGATGCCCATGCATAGTTTGAAATATTATGAAAAAAATTGGGTATCAACAGCTACCCCTCTTTACCCGGGAAGGATGAAAGAGTTTTCGGGTAAAGAAATGATGGCCAATTTTGACCGTATGGGATGTTTTGAAAGGTAGAGGCCGGACTCCGATCTACGAGTTGCCTGCATATCCCTCGTCTTATAGGAATCAGGCCACGTGTAGTTCTGAATTCATTGGCAGAATATACCGATGAAGTTATTGCAAGAACGGACACAGGATGCAAAAGTGGCTATGGTAAACGGTTAAGGTTTGAGACGATTGAAGGAACTGGAGCGAGGTTGCTCCTGCTAGGATAGCAGTTGCTTGCTGATCACCTACAGCTGAAAAGATGTTGCCAACATGGATTTGTGCGAAAATTTAAACATGATACAAATTCCCTTTGGACCATGAAAGTTATCTCTGGACGGTCAAGCATGAGTCCTCGGACCATGATGTCTTCGGCCATGAATCATTTAGCGAGGGATTCACAGGCCATGAAATAGTGCTCTCGGGCCATGCAGATGGTGCCTCCGAACCATGATGCCTTTGAATAATGATATGCAAATTTGAGGGATCCTCAGGCCATGGCATGGCGTCTTCCGGCTATGGGGATGATGCCTTTAGACTATGACGCCTTTGGATAGATTGGCGATATTTTGCCCATGATATACAATAGCATGACGTTAACAAGACAGGGCTTAGTCTTGTGAAGGGCAGAGCTTATCCCGATTGAAAAGAAAATAGATAGTACTAGAAATAGAGCAATATTTGTGCAAAGAGGGACAATGCTTAGTCCTATGAATATAGGGAGGCAAGGATTAGCCTCATGTAGCTATGGGAGGCAAGGATTAGCCTCATGAAAATGTGGAGGCAATGATTAGCCTCATGTAAATGCAAAGGCAAGGATTAGCCTTATGCAGATATGGGAGGAAGGGATTATCCTCATGCAAATATAGAGGCAAGGAGTAGCCTCATGCAGATAGGGGAGGCAGGGATTAGCCTCATGCGAGTGCGTAGGAAAGGATTAGTCTCATGCAGATAGGGGAGGCAAATATTAGCCTTACGCAAGTAGGGAGTCAAGGGTTAGCCTCATGCAACGATGGAGTCAAGGATTAGCCTCATGCAAGTAGTGAGGAAAGGATTAGCCTCATGCAGATAAGGGAGGCAGGGATTAGCCTCATGCAAGTAGGGAGGCAAGGATTAGACTCATGCAAGTAGGGAGGCAGGGATTAGCCTCATGTAGATAGGGGAGGCAGTGATTAGCCTCATGTGAGTGCGGAGGCAAGGATTAGCCTAATGCAGATAGAGGAGGTAGGAATTAGCCTCATGCAAGTAGAGAGGCAAGGATAAGCCTCATGCAATGATGGAGGCAAGGATTAGCCTCATGCAGATAAGGGAGGCATGAATTAGCCCCGTGTAGATAGGAGAGGTAGGGATTAGCTCATGTAAATGCAAAGGCAAGGATTAGCCTCACACAGATAGGGGAGGTAGGGATTATCATCATGCAAATGCGAAGGCAATGATTAGCCTTATGCAGATAGGGGAGGCAGGGATTAGCCTCATGTAAGTGCGGAGGCAAGGATTAGCCTCACGCATATAGGGGAGGTAGGGATTAGCCTCATACAAGTAGGAAGGCAAGGATTAGCCTCATTCAACGATGGAGGCAGGGATTAGCCTCATGCAGATAGGGGAGGCAGGGATCAGCCTCATGCAAGTAGGGAGGAAAGGATTAGCCTCATGCAACTATGGAGGCAGGGATTAGCCTCATGCAGATGGGGGAGGCAGGGATTAGCCTCATGCAAATAGGGGAGGCAGGGATTAGACTTATGCAGAATGAGGGATAGGGCTTAGTCCTATGCAAAGAGCAAGAAGTGAACAAGAGTGGCATATGTCTTAGCTGGAGATACATTCGGTATCTGATAGCCTGATTGATAGTAATCTTGCTAAGTGCATATATTTGCGGATGTTATCGTTACGATGTGCCTGCGTTCAAAGAAAAATTGTAAGTTTTGTGAGGAGAGGTTGGTTCGTGCTTCTATCCGCTGGCCTTGCTTTGCTCCATTCTAGAGCCCTTTTGAGTTTCTAGGGTATCCTGACTGTTACGAACATAGAGTTTTCGAAAATATGCAATTATTGATAAAAATAGAGTTATCTAGAAACATATTGAAATATTAAGTATTTTTAGATGAACCAGTGACTGCAACACATTTTAGAGACACGACAACTTTCTTATGTAAGAATATTGAGGGTCCTCCTCAAAATTCTGCCCCAGTTTGGTAGATGATCCTTCGGCCGCTTGTGAGTAACGAGTCTTGTTGAACCTTTTTCGGAATTTTGAGAATCCTTCTCAAAATTTTGCCCCAGTTTCTTAACCGATTCCTGACTGTCTGACATATGTTGGCATTGGCTGGTCTTGCTCCAGAATTTTGAGGGTCCTCCTCAAAATTCTACCCCAATTTTTTATCTTCGGGGGAAATGGAAATTTTATTATGATATGACTGAACTCATAAGGCTGCCTACATATCCCCTCTTAAATGGGAATCAGGTCAAGCATAGTTCAATTACATCAGATGAGTAAATGTAATAATCTAAGCATAGTATCTCTTGACTGCATCTGAATTGTTCGATTTTGGCCAGATTTCTCCGTCCATTTTTACAAGTAGGAGTGTTCCTCCTGTCAGTACCCTGTGAACCATGTACGGACATTGCCAGTTGGGAGAGAATTTCCCGTTGGCTTCATCTTGATGTGGAAAGATCTTTTTCAGCACCAATTGACCTGGTGCAAATTGCCTTGGTTTGACCTTTTTATTGAAAGCTCTAGACATTGTGTTCTAATAAAGTTGGTCGTGACACACTGCGCTCCTCCTATTTCTATTGATAAGGGCCAATTGTTCGTAGCGGCTCCTTACCCATTTTGCATCGCTGAGTTCAGCTTCCTTTATGACTCTTAGAGAAGGAATCTCTACCTCGGCTGGGATGACAACTTTGGTACCATAAACCAGCATGTAGGGAATTGCTCCGGTTGATGTACGAACTGTAGTGCGATATTCTAATAGAGCAAAAGGTAGCTTTTCATGCCATTGTTTATGGTTTAGTATCATCTTCCACAGTATCTTTTTGATGTTTGTGTTGGCGGCTTCTACTGCTCCATTTATTTGAGGTCTACAGGCTATGGAATTCTTGGGCTTGATTTTGAAAGTTTTGCACATGGCTTTCATCAGATCACTATTGATATTGGCGGTATTATAAGTTACAATAGACTCGAGAACTCCGAATCGGCAAACAATACAGCCTTTGACAAAATTTGCGACGACTTCCTTGGTTACACTTTGTAGGATACAACCTCTACCCATTTTGTAAAGTAATCAATGGCTACCAGAATCAACCTGTGCCCATTTGAAGCAATGGGCTCAATTGGACCAATGACATCCATTCCCCAGGCGGCGAATGGCCAAGGCGAGCTTGTTGTGTTGAGCTCGTTTGGAGGCACTTTTATCGTATCAGCATGCACTTGACATTGGTAGAATTTACGGAAATACTGGGTGCAGTCGGTCTCCATGGTCATCCAAAAGTAATCGGCCCTGAGTATTTTCTTAGCCAAGACAAAACCATTCATATGCGGGTGATCACGCCCAACTCTAGTCCTAAAAGGATAAGAGGTCGCTGCAAATATAATCCGATCTAAAAGTCCAGAGTTGAATCCTACAGAGAACTAAGGCTTAGTTGTATCTTTTTAATATTACCAAGAAGACAAGATTGAAAATAAATAAACAGATGAACACTAACTATGCTTGAATTGTAAACAATTGGAATAAATGTCTAAGGTAATGGTTTCCCCCATTGTTGATTTCCTTGGTTTTATATTTCTTATAGCTGTGACTTAATTGCCTCTATCAGTCATGAACTCTCCAACTACCATAAATCTCTCTCAAGCAATTATGATAATTTACAAGACGCACTCTCTCAAGCTACGCTAGCTAGATTCGCATTACAGTTCACTTAGATCGCACCCGAGGTATCGTTATCTCTAATCCAACATCTAAGCCCTCGGTTATGACTCTCGCCTATACTCCGGGAGTGATGTTGTTCAAACAACTACCTGAATATGTACTCTCTCTCAAGCAAATACATAATAAATAGGAACGGCTAATTGAGGATCCTTTCAATTAATCACAATCAAAATGTAGTTGAACAAATAGAGATAAACAACCAATTCAAAACTATATTAATATAACAACCAAATTATCCCCAATGGGTTTCACCATAACCCTAGAAAACAAATCAGCTATTCATAATAGTAAGTAAAACTTACTACAATACTAAAAATCATAACCAACAATAAAAGATAGGAAGAGGAAGGAAAAACTTGTTGAAGAATTCCCCGCCTTGCTCTCAATGTGTTCTTGCCTCCTTAGGTCTAATTTGTGTCCAAAATATGTCCCCTTCTCTTCTTGGACGACCTCCTTTGTTTAATATAGAGTTTAGGGCTTAAAATCCCGTGTTTTGCACTTTGATCCCTAAAATTTACGTGTTCTGCCGTGGTCCCACCGCGGTTACGCCGGGACCGCGGCCAAATAGGTCCTCTGAATCTTTGGTAATGTTCTGCCGCGGTCCTACTATAATCATAGTTTTTCACCCTGTTCTGTTAGGAATTTGGAAAAACATAAAACATGAAAGTTGTATCCCTTTGAGTTATCTTTCCAACCATATATTATAGAGCCCAAATGAAGTTTTAGTAAAACGTTATATCTATTTGACTATACAGTGCGCTATATACCTCCTCGAGTCTTCTTTTTGTTATTTTATCATCCGTTGATCCCCGAATACGATCCCGGATTAATTCTTTGGGCTTTTACTCAGTCTTCAAAGCTCAAAATTACTTGAATTCATTCCATAATATCTATATAGCTCGGAATCACTCCTACAAAGCATAAAACACACTGTTAGTGCAAAACACTAGCGATTAAAGCGCAAACTCAACTAAAGTGCAGTAAATTAGAGTGTAATAATCGACTAAAATATGTAATTGTAACCTATCATCAACACCCCACACTTAAACCATTGCTCGTCCTCGAGCAATCAAACTACACTTTATATAGACACGACCTTTTTAAACAATTCTCCTAACTCATCACACCAAGAGTATTTAAAATAGATTAATCACAAAAGTGTAACATCTTCGCCTCAAGATTTGACTCACAAGTACCACGCATTATTCACAACTCACTTACTTTATCAAACATAGAGGTCACCGACATTACCTTTCCTTTATGAATCAAGTGCCCTCACACAACAATAGAGAGTAGTTCTACACAATAAAATTGAAGAACACTTAGGAACTCAAGATAGAAAGAATTCACTCATTCTCAGAAATAACATTCATATGCCACAAAAGATGCACCATAAGCTTGCCCGCAGTGTACTCTCAGCTAATCGAGCTCATTCAATCTAGGATCAATTAGGACATTATTTGGTTGTAATGTAGGCTACGGGACGGGTAGGATACATTTAGATATAAGAGTGACTATACCTCCCTAAGCACTTTAATACATACATTCTAACATTTAAACCCCATACTTATGTCAAACCAAAATTCCACCTTCACATCAATGTAAATTACCCCATTTTTCTTTAAGCGCACTTACGTCAAGAGCCACCACTTATCAAGGAATTTTTATTATTTTTTTTCAATTCAAGTGGCTTTTACTTTTTCAAAATAGTGCACCTTTCTCCTTATTTCATTAGTTCCACGCAAAAGCTAAACCAACCACCCCACACTTTAACTTTTACAAAGTTCATAAACAATTCAAGTACTCATGAGAGGTGAAAAGGTTCAAATAGATGGTTAATTCAAACAAATGGGTAAGGCTTGTAATTTGGTTGCCAAAGAAAAAGGATTATAGGCTCAAAGAGGTTAACTACGATACATAACAATTAGGTGGGTAAAATATACATATCTGGATCAATAAGAAAATGCCTATATCACTTCCAAGACTGAACAACACTACTATTTTTCTTTACAAACACACATGGAAAGTTCTAGGCATCAAATGCAATGCATTGAATAATGCAAAACCTTACACACACATGGCACATAACTCACTCAGGATTGGATTCATAGACACTCTAGTCAAAGCAGTTAAGCAAAGTTAAGAACATACAATTTAAGGTACTTATACAAGAGTCAAAAACTGAGCTTAAGCATCACAACCAAAGTACTCACTATTCTCAAGGCATAACAAAGTCAATAGATATTGCTTCACTTCAATGCACAACACAATGGCTATTACTCCAAAAAAAAACTAACTACACTCGATTCAAATAAAACCCTTGGAAAAGAACCGTGGCCCAAAGAAAAACCAAGGGGGAGTTACTACACTACCTAAAACAAAACAAAAAATCTTTTTGGTATTTTCTTTAGACTTACTTCCCTCAAGAAAACTGTCTAGAAGATCCGTCATTAGGAAGAATCCAATCTTTAAAAAAAACAAACACAGCTAAAGTAGCATGAAAAGCCACCCAGACAATCTCCTCACCCCACACTTGAAATTTTGTGTTATCCCCAATGCACATCCATACATACAAGAGGGTAAAAGAAACTCTTTGGTAGGCCAAATGCCGAAGCACTAGCAGCTCATGGGATATTCAGACTTCTCATATCTTGGTCCTTCGTGCGGGTACCTCACACTTAGTTCCAACCATTTCATTTGTTGGTGCATCCTTCCAATACCTTTGATTTCCATGCTCCTAGTCAAAAAAAATTGACACTACAAAAATAATATAATTAAAAAAATTAAAAAAATAAAAAAATAAAAGAAAGCAATAAAGCTGGGTTGCCTCCCAACAAGCGCTTGATTTAACATCGCGGCACGACGCGAATCACTTTTTGCCTCCACCTCGAGCTTATGAATTGAACCCCCAATTTGTCTTCAAGTATTCGGTTATGCTCCAGGGGTGGTGGAACAAATATAATTGGCCCAAGCAACTATTGTACTATTTTACACTTCTTGGATTTTAGATGAGGTATGTAGTCCTATATTTCTGGCAAGAAAAATTTCAGAATATATGCACCTTATTCCTCATTCTTTGACTTATCAATCGGCTCGGATGACTCTATTTTCATATTNGTTATGCTCCAGGGGTGGTGGAACAAATATAATTGGCCCAAGCAACTATTGTACTATTTTACACTTCTTGGATTTTAAATGACGTATGTTGTCCTGTCTTTCTGGCAAGAAAAATTCCAGAATATATGCACCTTGTTCCTCATTTCTTGACTCTTCAATTGGTTCGTATGAATCTATTTCCATATCATCATCCAAACCTAATGTGGAAAAATACTTGGAGTGTGGACCAATGCGCTCAAAAGCATGAACTTCTGAACTTTCAACATCCTCAACATCAGTGATACTAGAGTCAACAAAATTTGTATCCTCAAAGTCCTTGGCTGACTCTAGTCTCACCTCTTCAACATCGACATCCTCAAATTGTAGTTGTCTAGGTTGTTGATGTTCTACTCTGACCTCCTTAATTAACACCTCAAATTCACGCTCTTCATGACTACTATCCCCAATATTGGCTTGTTGAGCATTAACAACTCCAACTACTTGACTCAATTGAGCCTCCAACTTGCGAATAGTTGCCTCTTGCCTTTCTATGTGCAATTATTTCTCATTATTTTGTTCTAGAAGGCACTTTAGCATATCTTTGATCTCCTTCAGGTCTGCATTCCCAGGTTCTTTATTCCTATTAACTTCACAAGAAAAGGTAGAACCATCATAGTAAGGGGTTGGGGGAAATAAGAAATATAAGCACAACCATGAAGGTGACCATTTTTACCACCACACATATCACACACATTCCATAAATAAGATTGAGTTGGTGCACATAACTCGCTCTTAGGAACATTTTGAAAATTTTGCCACGGGTGGTTTCCTTCATAATATGTACGGAGATCAATAGTAGAATTGTCTACACCTAAATTCCCATAATTCCAAGATGCCATGTTTCTCAAATCAACAGATATAAAAAAAAATAAAAGCTCAAACTTGAACCCTAGCAATATATATAGCTACAACTACACCGTTAGTTTCCCGACAACGGCGCCAAAATTTGATCACGCCCAATTCTAGTCCTAAAAAAGGATAAGCGGTCACTGCAAATATAATCCGATCTAAAAGTCCGGAGTCGAATCCCACAGAGAACTAAGGCTTGGTTGTATCTGTTTAATATCACCAAGAAGAAAAGATTGCAAATAAATAAACAGCTGAAAACTAACTATGCTTGAACTGTAAACAATTGGAATAAAGGTCTAAGTTAATGGTTTCCCCCGTTGTTGATTTCATTGGTTGTATAGTTCTTATAGCTGTGACTTAGTTTCCTCTATCAATCATGAACTCTCTAGCTACCATAAATCTCTCTCAAGCAATTATGATAATTTACTAGACTTACTCTCTCAAGCTACGCTAGCTAGATTCGCATAACAGTTCACTTAGATCCCACCCGAGGTATCGTTATCTCTAATCCAACCTCTAAACCCTCGGTTATGACTCTCGCCTATACTCCAGGAGTGATGTTGTTCAAACAACTACCTAAATATATACTCGCTCTTAAGCAGATACATAATAAATAGTAACGGCTAATTGAGGATCCTTTCAATTAACCACAATCAAAACGTAGTTGAACAAATAGAGATAAACAACCAATTAAAAAACTATATTAATATAACAACCGAATCATCCCCAATGGGTTTCACCAAAACCCTAGAAAACGAACCCTTCCTCGATTCGGGATTCAAAACGGTGACTTGGGACACCATAAATCTCCCAAGTGGCGACTCTGATTCTTAAATAAAAACGCCCGTTTCGATTGTCCTTAAAATGGAAAAATTCCTTTATTACTATATCTCTTCCCGAGGTGTAGTAAAGGCGATAAAGTTACGGAAAAAGGAGGTGTGACAGTCTGCTGGGGACAAGAACCCAGAACTTCGGTTCATGGTTCAAGAATTCGAGCTCAGTTAAATTGTTGTATTTGGCTTTATTTGGTTTTGATACATGTTCCATGCTTTCTGTGCTAAATGNACTACAATAATAAAAATCATAACCAACAATGAAAAATAGGAAGAGGAAGGAAAAACTTGTTGAAGAATTCCCCGCCTTGCTCTCAATGTGTTCTTGCCTCCTTAGTTCTAATTTGTGTCCAAAATATGTCCCATTCTCTTCTTGGCCGGCCTCCTTTGTTTAATATAGGGTTTAGGGCTTAAAATCCCGTATTTTGCACTTTGGTCCCTAAAATTTACGTGTTCTTCCGCGGTCCCACCGCAGTTACGCCTGGATCGTGGCCAAATAGGTCCTCTGAATCTTTAGTAATGTTTTGCCGCGGTCCTACCATAATTGTGGTTTTTCACCCTGTTTCATTTGGAATTTGGAAAAATGTAAAACATGAAAGTTGTAGCCCTTTGAGTTAGATTTCCAACCATATATTGTATAGCCCAAATTATATCTATTTGACTATACAGTGCGCAATATGCCTCCTCGAGTCTTCGTTTTGTTATTTTATCATCCGTTGATCCCCAAATACGATCCCGGCTTAATTCCTTGGGCTTTTACTCAGACTTCAAAGCTCAAAATCACTTGAATTTATTCCATAACATCTATATAGCTCGGAATCACTCCTACAAGGCATAAAACACACTGTTAGTACAAAACACTAGTGATTAAAGTGCAAACTCAACTAAAGTGCAGTAAATTAGAGTGTTATAATCGTCTAAAATATGTAATTATAGCCTATCATCAGTGGTCCACAGGCCCCAGCATGTATCTCCTCAAGTAGCTTAGAAGCTTTTTTTGCATCGACACTTCTTAGCAATCCTAAATCAGGAGTTCTCCTATACAAATTTCCTCTGCTGTGGAAGAAGTGATTGGACAGTCTCTGGAGTGTGCATTTCTGAGTGTGATTTGCATGCTCTAGATATTCGCCCTTTGACAAATGCTCTTTGATGTCATGGAACCAAGGGTTTCCATCTATCTCTTCCTCAACGTGGGCACAATACGCTGGTTGATTATGAATTCTCACTGGGATTGGATCTATGAAATTCTTGTCCGAATGTTGTATCATAGATGATAAAGTAGCCAATGCATCGGCAAACTCATTCTGAATTTTGGGTACATGCCGAAACTCTATCTTGGTGAACCTCTATCTCAATTTCTGCACATGGTGCAGATATGGCAATATCTTGGAATTCTTGGTGGCCTACACTCCTTGTACCTGATGCACAAGCAAATCTAAATCCCCAATTACTAGTAGCTCCTGAATGTTCATGTCGACTACCATGTAGAATCTTACTATGTAGGCTTCATATTTTGCCATGTTGTTAGTGCAGGAAAATCTGAGTTTAGCTGATACCGGAAAATGTTGACCTATTTTTGATACCAAAACTACTCCAAATGCCTACTGCTTTGAAATTTATAGCTCCATCAAAGAACATCCTCCAACCTTCATATGCTTTAGTACTGTTTTCTCTTACGAATGACACCTCTTCATCAGGAAAATACGTTTTCAAGGGTTTGTATTCTCCTCCCACCGTTTTCTCAGCAAGATGATCTTCCAATCCTTGTCCTTTGACCGCCTTTTGAGTTACGTAGACGATATGGAACTCACTCAATAGTATCTGCTACTTGGCCAACTTCCCAGTCGGCATGGATTTCTAAAATATGTACTTCAAAGGGTCCATCCTAAATATGAGGTATGTGGTATAGGCATAGAAGTAATGCCTTAAATTCTAGGCCATCCAGTTCAAAGCACAACAGGTGCGTTCCAGCAAAGAGTACCATGCTTCATAAGGTGTGAACTTCTTACTAAAGTAGTATATGGCCTACTCCTTCCTTCCAGTATCGTCATGTTGTCCCAAAATGCATCTGAAGGCTCTATCCAACATAAGTAGATAGATTAGCAAAGGTCGCCCTGGCTCTGGCGGGACCAGGACCGGTGGTGTAGACAGGTACCTCTTGATTTTATCAAAAGCTTTCTAACAATCTTCGATGTAACTTGTCTCTGCATCTTTTCTCAGCATCTTGAAGATGGGTTCACATATGACTGTGGAATGTGCTATAAAGCGATTGACATAATTAAGATTCCCTAGGAAGCTCATCACATCCTTTTTGCTCCTAGGCAGCAGTAACTCCTAAATAGCCTTGACTTTAGATAGATATAGCTTGATCCCTCAACAGATGACAATGAATCCCAATAATTTTCCTGTGGTGACCCCGAATGCACACTTGGCGGGGTTTAGTTTCGAGTTTTACCTCCTTATTCTGTTGAAGAACTTTCTCAAGTCTGCTATGTGGTCTGCGACCCTCTTGGATTTGATGATGACGTCATCCACATATACCTCTATCTCCTTGTATATCTATCATGGAAGATGGTTGTCATAGCTCTCATGTAGTAGCCCCGGCATTATTTAGACCAAATGGCATCATCTTGTAGTAGTATACCTCCAGGGCGTAATAAAAACTATTTTCTCTGTGTCCTCTTCGTCCATCCAAATCTGGTGATAACCCGCGAAGAAATCTATAAAAGATTGGAGTTCATGCTTGGCGCAATTATCGATCAGGATATGTATGTTTGGAAGTGAAAAATCATCCTTGGGACTTGCTCTATTTAAATCTCGGTAGTCGACACATACTCTGACTTTCCCATCTTTTTTGAGAACTAGCATAGCATTGGCTAACCAAGTTGGGTACTCAACCACCCTGAGAACCTTGGATTTGATCTTCTTGGTAACTTCCTCCTTGATTTTCAGGCTTATGTCTGGTTTGAACTTTCCTAGTTTCTGATTTACTGGTGAACACATTGGATTGCTAGGTAACTTGTGAGCCACTATGGACGTGCTCAAACCTGTCATGGCATCGTATGTCCATGCTAAACGTCCTCATATTCTTTTAGGAATTGGATGCACTTTTCCTTCTTTGTTGGAGGCAAATGAATGCTGATGCGAGTCTCCTTGATGGTCTCGTCATTCCCCAAGTTCATTTCTTCGGTTTCGTCTATATTGGACTTAGGCTTATTCTCAAAGTTTACCACCTCCCTCACAACTTCCCCGGGTATCTCGTCTTCTTCATCTGAATCACTATCCTCATGTTGCGTTGCTTCATTACATGTCACAATCACCGGTTCATCAGGAAAAGTAATAATAACACTGTAGAAAGAAAAGTGTAGAAAATAGTAATGAATAATAAAGAGCAAATGCATTTGATTAAAATTAAACAACATCCAGACAAATATGACTCGTTGAATCGAGCATTTATTTTAAAACAAAACAAGTCTTTAAAACAAAATTATTGAAAATTTTAAATGGCTATAGAAATTAAATCTGCCAGACCATGCCAGTAGCTCTCGATCTTACTGCTCCACCATTTATCTTTCTCGATGACATTGACACGTTCAATTTGATGATAGGCTTCCCCCTTATCCATTTTCTATTCCCACAGCTGGGATGGCTTGACTGGTGTAAATAGTGTTATTCTCATCCCCATGAATAATCATTTCTTGACGATTCCATTCAAACTTTACGGCTTGATGTAGTGTGGATTCCACAGCCCCAATGGTATGGATCTATGGTCGGCCTAACAAAAGATTGTATAAGGCCAGTATGTAGAGCACATGAAACTTGATGTCAAACCAAGTTGGCCCCATCTGCAAACACAGGTTGATTTCCCCAATCGTGGGCCTTTGAGACCCATCGAAAGATTTCACATTCATGCTTCTTGTCCGTATTTCATGAAAACCATTGTTCAATCTTTTCAGAGTGTCCAACAGACAAATATTGAGGCTTGAACCTCCATCAACTAAGACCCTGACAATGAAGTAGTCTTCACATTGCACTATAATGTGCAGTGCCCTGTTGTGGTTCAGACACTTAGGTGGCAACTCATCCTCATGGAAAGTGATTCTGTGACTTTCTAACACTCGTCCTACCATATTAGATATCTCTCCACTAGTGATGTTATTGGGCACGTAGACTTCGCTCAACACTTTCATCAAAGTGCTTTTGTGTGCTTCTGAGTTTTGTAACAGTGACAGGATGTATATCTGGGCTGGCGTTTTGTTTAAATGATCGATGACAGAATACTCCTTTGCTTGCACTTTCCTTCATTGGTCATCTAGTCATGTTTCAATGACAGGCTGCTTGGTAGTGGCATCCTTACTTGGCTCTCCCAGGTGCTCAGGGGTCTAGATACTTCCAGTCCTATTCATTCCTTCTGCGACATCGAATTCCTCCATCTTTTCGTTTCCTTTTCATCTAGCTTCGGCAACATAATACCAAGGTGTCTCTTTTGAGTGGAAAGGAGGTGTGATCGATACTTTCACTGTGAACGGCGTGACCACTTCTACTTCAAACGGAACAGGGGTGGCCGCGGGTGGAGCTACCTCTACCTCAAATGGAAATGATGTGGCTACCTCAACCTTGATTGGTTACTGAGTTTGTACCACAATAAGGGTAAGTGAGACTGAGGGTTTGAAGTCATCACCTTTTTGAATAAGCCCAATCGACCCCTCAAGGGTCCCATTCTTCGTTCGTCTCTATCACATGTATTCCACCACCTCTATGATTAGGGAGAGGGTTGCTGTGAACATTGAGTGTGGCCTCCTTTTCATGTAAAACCTTGTTGTCAATCAGCGTCTGGATCTTGTCTTTCAAAGCTTGGCACTCGTCAGTGGTGTGCCCTTTCATACCGGAATGGTATGCACAAGTTTTATTAGGATTGACCCATTGGGATGGATTCTCTAGTGCCATAGCGGGAACAGGTGTGACGTAACTTATGGCTTTCAATCTTTCATATAGCTGGTCAATGGGTTCAGCAATGGCAGTGTATTTTCTTTGTGGCTTGCGGTCGAAATTAGGTCTTGGTCTTAGATAGTTTTTGTAAGTCGGGGGTGATTGGAAATGAGGTGGTTGGGAGTTATAGGTATAATAGACATTGCCTGGCTGGGAGTATCTGGAAGATGATGGTTGATATATAGGTGGTGGTGCTTGGTATGTGGATGGAGGTGTTTGATATGTGGGTGGAGGTGTTCAATAGGTAAGTGGAGATCTCGGGCCTTGAGCTACCATTACTGCCCCAACGTCTTTCTTCTTTGATATACTGCCTGATTCCAATGCTTTATTTGTGGCCTGCAGTGCCTCAATTCATTACCATCCCGCTCTTGATTCCTTTCTTAATCCTTTCCCCAAGCTTGAAGATATCGGAGAATTTATGGTTTTCAATAACTATCAACCTTTCATAATACTGTGGGTCTTATGCTCTGACGAAGAACTTTTTCATCTATTTTTGTCCAAGGATGGCCTGACCTTAGCCACTTCTAACCTCCAGCAGGTAGCATACTCACGGAAAGTCTCAGTGGATTTCTTCTTAAGATTCTGGATGTCGAAAACATCGGGTGCATTTTCTATTTTGAACCTGAATCGGTCTATGAAATATTATGCCATACCTACTTAGTTGGACCATTTCTTGGGATCTTGGCTAATGTACCAGGACAAATCATCACCAGTAAGACTCCTCATAAAGAGTTTCATTCGAATCTTCTCATCATTTCCGACCCAACAAGCTTGTCGTAATATGTCCTTAGATGAACCTTAGGATCACATGTTTCGTCGAACATCTCGAACATAGGAGTTTTGTACCATTAGGATCACCTATTTCATCGAACATCTCAAACTTAGGAGGTTTGTACCCCTCCTGCAGTTCCATATCCGGCTGTATGCATGTCTTCATAGTTCAAGCTTTCTATTCCTTTGCCGCCTTCGACACCTTTAACTCAGCTTGTCAATTTTTTGAGTTCCTCAGCCATGTTTTTAATGAGCTGGTCTTTCTCTGAGGATTCTGGTGCATAGGAAGTTGGTTGAGTAGAGTGAGGTATGGTCTCCATATATATGGGGTTATTTTAATGAGTGCTAGGGACTAGGGTGTAGTGATGGTAGTTCGTTGACTTTTGAAGGACATGTATAGGTTGTGGTGTATTTTAGGGAGTATGGTAAGTGGTGGTTGGTGGGTATTGGATTGATTGGTGCTGGTATTACGGTGGAGTTGGTGTTGGTAAGGGATTGAGATTTTGTGATGGGGCTGTCTATTGATGTGGTGTAAGAGGGTTTTGTGGATGTTGGTTTTGTGTGTTTTGGGGAGATACGGGTTCTTTGTGTTTCGGTGATTGATGCCGGGGACATTCAGGGTGAGTGATAAATTTGCCAAGTTGCGAACCTGCTCTAGCTCTCCTTGTAGCTCCAGTATCTTTTGTTCCAATCTCAGGACTAGATCATTTGGTGCCGGCGTACTCTGACCGTTTGAATTTTCTGCATTCTCAACATTTTCCTTTTGAATACCACTTAAGTCATCCATTTTTGTTTTCCTTTTGCTTTTTGTATTGCTTGGAGAAGGAAGAGGAGGAGGAGGTGGTGGAGGGCCTCTAGATCAGGTATGATACGCTGGCGATGCCAGTATGAGTGAACCAACCTAAGGGAATGGGAATAATAAAAAATAACGAAAAACAAAAGGTAACAAGTTAGTAAGGATTTTGAAATGTTGTGGTATTTAAACACGTATTGTGGGAATGTAAATTCACGTCCTAATTTGGCAGCCTTTTTGTGCCCGAGGTAGGCCTAACGAAAAATAGATTTGGAGAACTTAGATGCCCATAAATGCCGCATTTCATAATATAAAAATAGACGAATCCCAGAATGACACTAAGATGATAGCAAAAATGATAAGTTACTACTGGCACTTGGCCTTATTACATTTTAGGAAAGCAAGTAAATCTAGCCTATTTGGTCCCAAAAGGCCTTTCCCCAGATTCGATCTTCCTGACTCCATCGTACAGGTCCCCCAGCTCTCGCAGACCTAGCAGTAAATAGGCTCTAGCCAGATGTCCTCCTTCAGCTCCTTCAGCATTCTGGCAATCCTTAATCCTCTTTATGACTTTATCTTCCAGCTCCACTATTCCTCGCTCCAGATATTCCAGCTTTCTGTTGGAAGTGATCGCCATTTCTTTCAATTTCTCAATCAATCTTACATTCCTCTCACATATTTCCTAGTGCTCATTCTTAGAGTCATGGACCTTCTTGCATAGCCTATTGTACTTGACTTGAGCTTCAGCTTCTTCGTCTATGATTTTGTTCCCTCGATCTGCTCTTAGCATCACCATTCCTTTTAAATTGTCTTCTAACCACGCCGGGTAGAAAGGTTCGCACCCTGGGTGATACCTGTTGGGCTCAATGGTGTTCTTTTCCACAATGATTTTGTAGTGCCATATATTCTAGGCTCGACACTTGTAAGGGACGTCGTCGTCTTGAAAGTCTGCTCTGAAATGACTCATCTTGGTGGCTACTTGCCTCACAACTCGGATAAGGACATAAGGGTATATCTCTCTCAATCCAATCAGCACCAGGTGTGGAGCGTCTCTGGACCTGATGATGAATTCGTCTGTCGGGAACCATTCAAACATCCATTTCACTTGCTCCTCAGTCAGATTGTCGAAAAATTCTACCCACTATTTGGCACTCTCCGGTTGAGCAAACCTGTCCGGAATGCATGTCATCTGCTTAGGGTGATGGAAGGCAATATGGTCATTCCAAGCCATTAATAGAAATTCTTGGCGATACTAGCCCTTTTGAAGATGTTCTAGTATCCACAACTGCAGCAACATGTTACAACCCTCAAAATGCTGAACCCCTCTTTGACAGCACTCTAGAGCCCTGTAGATGTCAGCAATGATCATAGGGACTATGGTGTATGTCTGCCCATTGATCCCTTCCATCAAAGTCTTGTCAACCATGGCCAACCTAGTGTGGATTCTTTCACTTTTCATTGGGAGCACTATCAGGCCAAGGAGGCATATAATGAACACGAACACTCTGCGATGGATGTGGCCCAGAGAAGTAAGAGAGATCTAGTCATGGTAGGTACGGAAGGACTTGCTATGGTTGTGCCTCTCATACAGATACTCAAAAGGTATGTAAGATTCCTTCAAGCATATTAAGTCAGTATTTTTCTTCAAGCCCATCATCTTTTAGAACCATTTACCAGTACGGTTCTCCGGCACCAATAACCCGGGTCTATCTCAAGTCAATCCCACAAGCCCTCCAGTTTCCTCTAGAAGTGATGTCATTTCTATGTCACCAAAACGAAACACAGACCTTTCACTACCCCAGAATAAAGTGGCAGTGTTGATCGACCTCTTGTTTGGCTCTATGTCTAGCAGAGAAGGTAGATTGCCCAAGTAATTTCTTGTGTGTTTCTTGTCACTTAAGGAAAGGTCCTCCAACCAATCTAGTAACGATGGTAGGATGTTGCTAACCATACCGAATCTGGGGACCTCGTGCCTCATTTTCTGCAAAACAAAAGGGTTAGTCCCGTATCCCCCACCAGACTCGAATATTTATACATTTATGATTAGTATATTGGCATTTTAGTTGCCCAAATTAATGCACAGAATGTGGTTGTGTCCGTTGGGATTATGGAAACCCCGGTGGACTTTTGGATAAGACTTGTCTTAAAGGATTATTATGGGGACAACATATTAATCCGGCTAGGTTTGAACATGATGTATGCAAAATTACGATCAGAGTAAGGTTACTATGAAGGTCTAGACTGGTACCTTCAAGCGGACAACTTGAGAGGGAAAGGCACGGAACCGTCGAATGCACCGCTGATCGACTAATTTTATCACAAATAAGCCTTTCCGAATTTAAGGGTAATAAATAGAAAGAGCGCAACCACTCATCAAACGTTGCTATAGGATTTTAATATGCACGAGTAGAATATGATGTGGAGTATATGCAACAATACATAGCATTTTTTTAAGTATTTACATGTAGGAAAATAATAAATGCAATATTTAAATAATTGAAAGACAGAAAGAAAAAAAAGACAAGTCAGTTTTAGGAATAAAAGAATCATAAATGCTTTAAAAATAGACATTTAGATTCAAATAAAGGGAAATGGTATAGGATAAAGCATGCTTGGACTAATTAGCAAAGATAAGTTCGTTATGGTAAGCGCCTAATAATATCCCCAACAGAGTTGCCATGCTGCCGTACCCCCTTTTTTCCCTCCTCGCGGAGAGATGTTTGGGTTTCGACATTCTGTAGGGGTGATAATTCATTTCCTTTTGAAAATTTGGGTTTTTGAAGAGACACCACCTAACAGATTATGGTGAGTTAGGGCACCTAGAGCAATTAACTCTTAGCTAGTTTGCATTACTAGTGATTTAGGGTAAGGGATCGAAATAACCTTGAAGGTAAGGTGTTAGGCACCCTTCTCGGTCCACAACGGTGTGTCCCGGATGAGTTTATACATATGAATTATTCCTTTTAACAAATAAGTAGTTTAAACACACACTTGCAAATGAAGGCATGTTTGGACATTGTATGACTCCAAATAAGGAGACAAAAAGGGAGAGATTTGAACAAGTTGCATATATAGAGAAAAAGTAAAGTTTAAACATCGGGAATTGGAAAAGAGGGGTTCTAGGTTGGTTAGCCTACAGGATCACCCCACACAATGCCCGGTAATCACTCCTCAATGAGGGGCTAAACATGACATTAGCGCGTAGTGATCATATCATAACTACCCAATTTCCTCCACTTGGTCATAGCCTAAAGTGTTCTAGCAACCTTGAAAATGTCGTATGCGTGCACTACCCATCCCCTCCTCGTGGCCCTGGAGGTATTTAGGACCTCTATTTTTGGGAATGTTCTAGACCTTCCTAAGTTAATTAAAGGAGAAAAGTATAAGAGTTAACCAAAACAAATAAGACTGCACATAGAGAGGGAACAAGTAATGGCTCACATTTTTGCCTCCACAAGCAAAACAAATACATGCATGTCTCAGACAATTATTTTAGGTAGTTGATAAACTTAGAGCATGATATCTAGGTGAGCAGGAATTATACAGCATGAATTTGGGCTAAGCGTCAAAGACCTATTAGATTGCCTACTGATTTTAAACTTGTGAATACGAGCAATTTTAAATAACAAAGCGCAGTTTCATAGTTACAGAGTTTAACCGCCCTATAGGCTTGGCTAAATGCATAATAGTGATGTCCTATAATATCTATATTGATTAGCAAAACCGTGAACAATTTTTAAATGAACAACTTGAGATCCTATAGGCATGCTTTCTAGCGACATTGATGTAAGGCAGTGTTTGAAAAACTCATTAAAGAGGTGACAGATTAATTAAACTAGTTTAGAATGAACCAACATGAATTAAATTGACTTATTCAACTAAACTGCTTTTAAGTTCTGTAGGCATGACTTCTAAGATTGCGAGTTTGAATATATGCTGTAACAAAACTGGACTTCAATTACTTTACACCCTATAGGCATAATATTCTATTATAAGGCTGATTCTAACCCTATAGGCATGATATCTAATTATAAGGCCATTTAGATCCTATAGGCATGGTTTCTAATATTGTAAAGCAAACATAACAAACACATTCGAATTAATAAAATCCTATATGCATGGTATCTACCCAATTTACCCAACATGTATATAACTACCCACCCCATTTTCACTAATCATCCCAATGATGTTTACAATAATTATTACAAATAAAGTGAATTAAAATACATAAATAAACAGGATCTATAGGGGGCCTGCAGTAGGCCCAAAGGACTTCCAAGCCTCCAATAGTCTCAAATGACAATGTTCCATAGACAGTATCATGTCTAGGTGTGTCAGATTTCCCTAAGGACCTAAAGGATCCCGGGCAGTGCTCACATCTAGACCTTTTCTCAAACAATAACTGATTTAGGTACAGTATAGAAAGTCCAGCTCTGACATGCCAGAGTTCAGAGAGATCGCAAGGCAGTACACATGCCATAGGGGCAGAACCTAATATTCTAGCAGTAATGTAAGAGTGCTTGACATAGTTTTGAAAAGTTTTTTTGATATGAAAAACAGTATTGAAAAGAGCTCAATTATGTAAGGAAGTATTATGTCAAAAGGAATTGATTGGTAGTAAACAGTTTTGAAGGGACAGTATGAACATTTGAAAAATCAACAAGCAGTAGATTAACTACAGATTCAGCATCACTTAACAACAGAATGCACATAGGGATATTGGGATTGAGAGGCATATGAAACTCACATAGTGAAACACATAAAATCAGAAGCATAGAAGCTTTTTTAGGAGTTTATATGGTTAAGGAGTTAGTCATATAGATAATGATACAAACATACGACATGGACTTCAAAACTGACAGTTAGGAACCTAGTTGTATTAGACGAAATTGAACATAGAATCAGAATTACTTAGGGGTATTAGATCACTTGGCAAAGCAGGATAATACCACAGCCTAGATAGGAAAATAAGCAAACAATGCTGACATACATGGAGCACAGTTAGATTGAAGCATGCTAGAGGAAGCAAGGTACTGTTTGAAATACATAAACAATAGAAATAAGCTTAGGAGGGTGACTTTGAGGCCTGCGAACGGAAAATGCATGGAGACCTTGAAGTCTCCAATATGTACAATGCCTCCTTATCGATTCTTCCGATCAGAAGTACTTGGATCTACACAAAGATATGCAGAAGCATAGTATGAGTACATCACAATCAGTACCTAGTAAGTATCAATACTAACCTCAGTAGAGTAGTAACAAGGTTTAAGTCATGTGATACTTACTAGTCAAATAGCCTGTGCAATATATATCAAGAGAAACTAACAACAAATATATAATTAAAAACAATAACAAACAATCCCTTTAAACCATGTGATAACAACTCAATATAGTAAAACCCATCTTTGTCAATAAAACATCAAATAGGAGTGGGGCATGTGATAGCATGTCAAATACAACCAATAACTTATAGAAGTCCAAGGCAAAAACTTTAAGAAAATAAGTATGTGATCAAAATATCAACCCCGTCTCAACATAAAAACAACATCAATAAAGACACCCAAAAAATTTCACATAGCATCATCAACAATGCCACTCTTATTTCGCCGCATGCATACATAACAATAAAATGCCTCCCTTTTTTTGCCACATGCGCATATTTCCACCCTTATTTCTCCATGTGGGCAACTCGAGAAAACACCAATCTTATTTTTCCACACATAAAATAATAGACACAATCGCACGGCAAAGAGTCTGTGCTGACACCCCCAATCAATCCGCTCAACATGTCCACATCTTTCGCAATATCACAAAATAATAATACCAAAGTTTCATCATGATATAAGCTTATAACTTATCAATAAAGTGAACAACGACACAACAATAAAATAAGAGTGTGGAGGGGTGTTCAACAAATAAAGTATAACTATGGCTACGTCAATGTAGTGATCTGTTCATGGAGTCACAAAGTGGTTAAAACAAATTTCATACAAATTTCATTATCAAACTAAGGCATATTAATATCCTACGGTCTAATCTGGTCATAAGAGACACATAACACACGTATACATGCTCGTTACCTCATGTAGACGCCACTTTTCACATAAGATGAATAAGTAATTTAAGGCAAGATGCTAACGAGCATCTACCACACAAGGTTAGGCAAGTTACTTACTTTAAATAAGCTAAATAAATACTATAAAATATCTTGCCTCTTGAATCGGTCTTCGAACGGGTCAAATATCACCAAAACTACTCAATAATATCAAGCACGACAATAAAAATTGATTTCAATTAATAAAGTTACGATCTTTATAAAAAAATAAAAAAGTTAGACCAAGCCCGCCTCGCAAACCCCTATAAAAGTCACAGATTTCAAACACCTTTTGAATACGAGTCCAGCCATACAAGTTTCATACAAATACGACTCCGAATCGGGGTTTAGATCCCCATTTTTCATTATAGATTTTTTTTTTGCCAAAATCCCTAATTTCTTCACTTAGATTCATAATTTAAATGCTAAAAATAAGGATGGAATCATGAATAAATACCAAATCCTAGTCAAGAATACTTACCCCAATGAAAATCATGAAATTCCCCTAAAAATGGCCCAAAACCAAGCCCCCAATCTCGAAATATGATAAATAACTAAAACCCTAGAAATGGAATTATTTATGTCTGTCCAGGGGTCCCCTTCATGATGGCACAACCTGCTTCGCGATCGTAAAGCACAAGTCAACAACTACCTCCAAGAGCCAGTACGCGATCACGACAAATGAGACGTGATCGTGATTCATCATTCTCCTAAGCCTACGTGAACACGATGCCTTCTCACAAACACAAAAGCCAAAGCATTTGATCTCCCTAGCCTGACACAAGCACTATGCGACCGCAACCAACCAACGCGAATGCGAAACATCAGCTCCGCAAGGTCCGTGATCACAACATACCCACCGGGAATGCGAAGAAGAAAGACTGTCAGCCACCAAAGTCACTCCACGATTGTGATATCCCTTCCGTGATCGTGATGAACACCAGTACACAAGAAAACCAGCAACGCCAAACATGAGTGAAATGGTCAAAATCTTATCCGAAATACACCTGAGGCCCCCAAGACCACGTTCAATCACACCAACCAATCACAAAATGTAACATGGACCTACTTGAGGCATCAAATCTCACAAAATAACATCATAACAACAAATCATACACCAATTCAAGTTTAATAAAAAAATCCAAATTTTCAAATTCCAAACTTGCTTCGTACATGTTTAAACAACTCGGAATAACCTCAAACCTTACACACAAGTCATAAATCACCATACCAACCCACTCTAAGACCCAGAATCCCAAATGGACATCAATAAGCACAAAGTAAACTATGGGTCAAACCTATAAACTTTCAAACTTCCAACTTTCGCCAATTAGAGCCAAATTAACCAAAGAACCTCCGATTCAAATCCAGACATATAACTATGTCCAATATCACTACCCGGACCTAACAGAACTATAAAGTTCCAATCCAAGGTCAAATACACAAAAGTCAAGCTTAGTCAACACTTCCAACTTAAGCTTCCAAACTAGGAACTAAGTGTTCCAATTAAATCCAAAATCTTCCAGACACTAAACTAACCATCTCCGCAAGTCACAAAGCAATAAATACACATATAGGGAGTATCAAATAGGGAAATGGTGCTCCCAAAACAATCGATCGGGTCATCACATTCTCCCTCTTTTAAATAAATATTCGTCCTCAAACGAGTTTAGAAACATACCTAAAGTGCCAAAGAGATGAGGATATCAGCTCTGCATATCATACTCGTCCTCCCAAGTCGCCTTCTCGACCAGTTGACCTCTCCATTGGACCTTCACCTATGCAATATTCTTCGATCTCAACTGTTGAACCTACCTATCCAAAATGGCCACCGACTCCTCAACATTTCTCAAATCATTGTCGAACTACACCAAGCTGAAAGCTAACACATGTGGCAGATCCCTATAGTACTTTTGGAGCATGGAAATATGGAATACACGATGAACAACCGATATGTTAGGTGGCAAAGCAAGTTTGTTGCCACCTCACTAATTTTATCTAGAACCTCAAAAGGACCAACAAACCAAGGGCTCAACTTTTTCTTCTTCCCAAACCTCATTACACCATTCATGGGCAAAACTTTGAGTAGAACTCTCCCACCCACCATGAATGCCACATCATGAGCCTCTCCATCAGTGTAACTCTTCTCTATGTATTGCGTTGTACGAAGCTGCTCCTAAATCAATTTTACCTTTTTCACAACATCATGAACCAAATTAGTGCCAACAATCTAGCCTATCCAGGCTCTAACTAACTAACTAAAGAACAACACTCGCCTCCCATATAAGGCCTCATATGGAGCCATCTGGATACTCAACTAATAGTAGTTGTTGTAAGAGAACTCTGCTAGCAGTAGAAACTGATCCCACTGACCCCTAAAATCAATAGCATAAGCTCCCAACATATGCTTTAAGATCTTAATAGAACGCTCGAACTAGCCATCCATCTATGGATGAAATGTTGTACTTAGCTCGACCTCTGTGCTCAACTTACGCAGTAAAGCTCTCCAGCGATATGATGTAAGATGAGTGCCTCGATTTGAAATAATAGACACATGAACACCATGCAATTGAACGATTTCTCTAATATAAATTTGAGCCAACTTCTTAGAGGTGTAAGTAGTCATGATTCTAATGAAGTGTGCAAACTAGGTCAGTCTATCCACAGTAAACCACAAAACATCACATCTCCTCAAGCTCCGTGGCAGGTCAACTACAATACATAGTGATAAACTCCCACTTTCACTTTGGAACATCTAGCCTCTGAAATAAACCACCTGGTCTCTGATGCTCATACTTAACCTACTGACAGTTCAAACACCGTGCCACATACTAAACAATATCTCATCCTCCGCCACCAATAATGCTGCTTTAAATCATGGTACATATTTGCGGCACCCAGATGAATGGAATACCGCAAACTATGGGCCTTCTCAAGAATTAGCTCCCTGAACCCATCAATAGTAGGCACAAAATTCGGCCCTGAAGCCCCAATACCATATCATCACCAATAGTCACCTCCTTGGCATCATTGTGTTGCACTATGTCCTTAAGAACAAGCAAGTGGGAATCATCATATTGACGCGCCTTGATGCGCTCAAATAAGGACGATTGTGATACAACGCAAGTAAGAACCCTTCTAGGCTACAAAATATCCAACCCCACAAACCTGTTGGCCAAAGCTTGAGCAAAGCTAATGCTTTCTCCCCAGCTTGGATAAAAGCAAGACTCCTCATGCTCTCCTCCTTCCTACTCTAGGAGTTGGCCACCATATTGGCTTTCCTGGGATGATAAAGAATGGTAATATCATAGTTCTGTAGTAACTCTTACCACTTCTTTTGCCTCAAGTTTATGTCTTTTTGCTTGAATAATTGCTGGAGACTCCGGTGATCTGTAAACACCTCATATGACACACCATAAAGATAGTGCCTCCAAATATTAAATGTGTGAACAATGGCTGCTAACTTCAAATCGCACACTAGGTAGTTCTTCTCATGGGATTCAGCTAATGTGAAGCATAAGCAATTACCCTACAATCATGCATCGATACATACCCAATGCCAACCCGTGAAAGACTGGGCCAACTCTGAATTGCCTCAATCTTCTTCAGATCCACCTTAATCCTCTCACTAAACACCGCGTGGCCTAAGAATGCCACTAAGTGTAACCAAAATTCACACTTGAAGAACTTAGCTTATAGCTTCTTCTCCCTCAAGGTCTGGAGTACGATCCTCAAGTGCTGCTTATGCTCCTCTCGGCTACAAGAATACACCAACATATCATCAATAAACCCAATGATGAAGGAATCAAGATAGAGTAGAAACAAGTTATTCATCAAGTGCATGAACATTACTGGGGCATTGATCAGCCCAAAAGACATCAGCAAGAATTCATAATACCCATAATGGGTCCTGAAAGTCGTCTTAGAAATATTTGAAACCTTGATCTTCAACTGATGGTACCGATCTGAAGTTAATCTTCAAGAATATCCTAGCATCCTGACGTTGATAATATATATCATCAATACGAGGTAGTGGTTACTTCTTCTTGATAGTAACAATGTTCAACTATCTGTAGTCAATGCAAATTCTCATGGATCTTTCTTCTTCAAAAATAAAGTTGGAGCATCCCTAAGGTGAAACACTCAGTCTGATGAAACCTTTATCTAGCAATTCCTGAAGTTGCTTCTTTAATTCTTTTATCTCAGTTGGAGCCATACAGTACGGTGAAATAGATATGGGCCGAGTGCCCGCTACCAAGTCAATACCAAAAAAATATCCCTATCGAGTGGCATGCCTGGTAGGTCAGCAGGAAACACATCTATAAACTCACTTATTTCCAGAACTAACTCAAGGGTAAGAGTAACAACACTAACATCCCTTATAAAGGCTAAGTATACCAAACATACCTTCTCAACCAACCATTGAGCTTTGAGAAAGGAAACCACTCTACTAGTTCATGGCCCAAAGAATTTCTCCACTTAGCATGACAATCAAGAATAGCATGATACAGAGATAGTCACTCCATACCTGAAATAATATCAAAATCTACCATATTAAGCAACAGAAGGTCAACCCTAGCCTCGTAGCTCCCAATAGTGACCAAACAGGAGTGATAGGCACGGTCCGCCACAATAAAATCCCCAATAGGTGTAGACACATAAAGAGGAGTATCCAAAGAAGCACGAGACCTACCTATATATAAAGCAAAATCGGATGACACATACAAATAAGTAGAACTTAGATCAAATAAAACTGATCTATCTTTATGACAGACAAGAACAATACTTGTAATGATGGCATCTAATGCAGTTGCCTATACCCTACCAGTGAAAGCATAACAACAGGCCCAGCCTCCCCCTCTAGATGCTCTCTACCCGTTTGTTCTCCATCTCTAGCTGGTTGTCTAGGTGGCATAGCAACTTGAGCGGGAACCATATCCTGAGTACCTACCGACGTCCACTCTTCCAAAGTCTGGGACAATATCTCATGATGTCAGCACGTAGCCTACGGCTCGACAACACCAAGTACAACAAGAACAACAATAACAGGGTGGTACGACAAGCAAATCAACACAAGAATTACAATAATACAAGGAAATGGAAGAATGAGATCAACAATGAAAGACATAACAAGTTATAATAACTCCAAGTAAGAGTAGTTCAACAATAAGCGAGACAACATGTAACATTTACTTCAAATACAAATAATCAACTATGGAAGAGATAACATGTAGCAACAACTTCAAACAAGAATAATCAAATATGGAAGAGATAACATGTAGCACCGACTTCAAATGAGAATAACCAACTATAGAAGAGATAACATGTAAATAAAGAGGCAACAATTACAATTAAAGTATGTATAGTATATTTGGCAATAAAAGATAGAACATGAACAAAAAACTTCAAATAAGGCATATAAGAGGAAATTTTAAAATGGAGGATATAACACGATGGAACAACTTCAATTTAATGTACATAAGAAACCTAAGAGTCTAAACCGGTTAAATTTCCACATATATGGCCGTGTACACACTCGTCACCTCGTCTACATGTCTTTCACACAATTCAAATAGTGAAAACATACTAATCTCCATGGGGTAGTTCTCCACACAAAGTAAGGAAAGATATTTATCTCAAAAGACCTCAATCAATACTCAAAAATAGCTTTTCTTATACAATTCACCTCCACTCAGCCCAGATCTAACCAAAATTGACTTAATAACATCAATTCTCTCAAATTTGATGTTAAATCTCATATATAATCAAGTAAAATAGTTGGAAATTGATCAAAATAACTTACCAAATGATTGTAGATGAAAATTCTTCCTTAAAATCTCCTCCTACTGAGTCTAGGGTACCAAGATATGAAAATGAGGCTAAAATCCCAACTTCCAGCCTTTATGTTCAGGTGCAGGTGTCGCAAATGCGACCTGGGGTTGGCAAATGTGAAGAATTATCGCAAAAACGACACTCTTCACACCCCTGTTGATTTTGCAAACGCGACGCTATCATCGCAAATGCGAAGGTTGAACATATCCCAAAAGCAACCTAGTGAGCGCATTTGTGATCGCTGCCTAGCCAAGACTCCTTCGCAAAAGCGAACAAAATATTTGCAAATGTGAAACAACAGACCCTAGCCATTATCGAAAATGCAATCCATATCTCGCAAATGTGAGACCCGAAGCACCTATGCAAAACAAATAGAACTTAAACTCTATCAAACACTTCGAAACGCATCTGAAACTCACCTGAGCACTTGGGGTTCCAAACCAATATCAACAGAAGTCTAAAAAAGTAACACAAGCTTTCTTGCGCAATCAAATCATCAAAATAAGATCCGAAACCATGAATCGGGCCTCCAAAACACATAGAATTTATATGAAACTCAAGAACTTCTATAAACAGAACCGCGCATCTGAATCCTATAAAATCAACTCGGAATGACACCAAACTTTGCACAAAAGTTCCAAGTAGCATAACAGACTTTTTCCAAGTCCTAAAACTAATATCTGAACCCGATAGCCATGATGTCAACCTGCGGTCAAATTTATCAAAATTCAAGCCTTTAAATTGCCAACTTTCGGTAAAAGAAACCAAATCAACTTAGAGACCTCCGAATTGAATTTCAGGCATACGTCCAAGTCCAAAATTATGAAATGAAACTACCGGTGTCATTAAAATACCATTCAGGGGTCATTTTCACAAAAGCCAAATGTTGGTCAACATTTACAACTTAAGCTTATAAAATTAGAATCACTCATCCAAATAAATCCTGAAACATCCAAAAATCGAATATGACCATGCACACAAGTCATATTACATAATATGAAGCCACTTAAGACCTTGAACCATTTAACGGAATGCTAAAGTTCAAAACAACCGGTTGGATCGTAACATTCTCCTCGTCTTAAACAAACGTTCGTCCTCAAACATGCTAAGAGTCTTTCCCAAGCCATCAAATCACTGTATGAACTTGCCATGTACACACAGGTGATACCACATCACCTCAAACCACATAAACCCGACAATATCATCTCAACCAAAGATTATTCCTTCTACTCATGTCGATAAGCCCTAGAATCACATCTCCACATCCACCAAGTGCACTATTTTCACACAAATGCACTGTAAAATCCTCAACTAGCTGTAACAGATTTTGCATACATCCACAAGGTATAACTACATGATGTGACACATCAGTCATACGCCCATGGAAACTATTCTTACCATAATATCTACCCATTACCAAACCTGGTACCGGTAAATAGTCTCATTTTGACTAGTACCCTGTTCTAAACCTTCCAAATGCTGATGATGATGCAAGGAACATGTGAAACCCATAACTACTCACCTGACTAACAAGCCATGCCAAGACACCACCTAGGCACATACATTGAAATCCAAACCCAACAAGAACAATTTGAATACAACTGAACAAGAAAAAGGAAGCATATGCGAGAACTATCAAACAAGAACAATCGTCCATTGATACCCTACTACGGATTCATTCTGCAAGGAAGAAGCAATGCATACGCGACAACCATACAAATCTTACCCTAACATAACCTCACCGCAGCATATAGCATGGTACCAATACACATATCCACAAAGAACACTAGGTTCCTATCCACAACTCGAAATCACAGCAAGATAACTATCTCAAAATCTAAAATAGTCTACTAACTCAATCCTGTAGAACCAAATCACAACACACAACCAACTTCCCATACCTATAAAGAACCTAAATCACCAGGCCACCGAGTAATCACGTCATAACCTATTATATTAACTAACAGAAAGTCCATCCAATTTTCATGACCCATGATAGCGACCAAATTAGAATGATAGACATGGGCTATTATAATAGAAGTCTTCAACTGAAGTAAACACATAAGTAGAGTACAAAAATCATGAAACACAACAATACATGAAGCAAGGTAGGATGAATCTTACTAATAATTTGAACCGAATCGAAATATTACTAATTCATCTCAATAACCAACCGAGACCATACCTATAATGGTATCATCTGGTGTAGCTACCTCACTCCAATCGGGCAAAGTATTACAATGGTCCCAGCCTTCCCCTTTAGGATGACCTCTACCTGCCCGACCACTACCCTAGCTGGAAATACAAGTATAACAACAATTAGAGTGGAACCTATAGTCTGAATACTCTGTTATGCTACACCCGTCCGCAGTCTAGGAATATCTCTCACCATGTGGGTGGTTTCCCTACACTTAAAGCAGCCTCTCTATTGACGTGGCTGTGGAAGCTATCCGGTACGAGTACTCGAGGACCCATGGATATTTGAAGCTCCATATGAAGCCTGAAGTGCAAACTGAACTGACTGGACCATAAAACCTCTGCCATGACACACCCTGCTTCCAAAATAGGGATTAATAGATCCGCCCGATCTGCAAGGCTTCTTAGCCTCCTTGTTCTCCCTCTCTCAACCTCACATACCCTCCAACCTCTGAGTGATCTCTAGAACCTGCTAAAATGGAGTATCTGTCTCCAATTTTCAAGCCATGATGAATCTAATGTAATAGCTGAGCCCCTCGATAAATCTGCGGGCTCGCTCTCTGGCTGTAGAAACCAAGATAGGTGCATGTCGGGATAGCTTGCTAAACTTGATGGTGTACTCTGACACTATCATAATTCCCTGGCATAGCTGCTCAAACTCTGTATGCCATGCATTCCTAAGGGTATAGGGAACAAACTCCCTCAAAAATATCTCTAAAAAATTAAGTCTAAGTGAGTGGTGCTACATTAGCTGGCCTAACCTACTCATAAACCTGCCACCATTGATACACTCCCCTGATAACTAAAATGTAAGAAAAGTAACTTTACTCACCTCCACAATACCCACGGTGCAAAAAATACGGTGATACTTCTCTAAAAAACCATGTGCATCCTCAGTAACTGTGCCACTGAAAGTAGGTGGATCATACTTCTTGAACCTTACAAGCCTATTTTCCTCCTCCTCTGATGCCATTGGCCTGACCTCAGGTTGAACCGAAATAACAAGATGTACCAGCCTAACACCAAGAACTTGACCAATGTGATCCCGCTGCTCTAAAGTACGGGCAGTAGGAATCAGATCCTCCCCTAGTCTGTGAAGTAGCAGGTGCGACCGGAATCAACCTAGCCTGAGCCAATATATCAAACATGCTCAGAAACTAAGCTAAGGTCTTCTGAAGTCTGGGGGGTAGCAATAGGTGCCTCTGGTGCCTATTCCCCAACTATAGCTACTGGTAGCTTCTCAGCTGCCGCTCTAGCAGGTACTCCATGTGCATGCTCCTCCTCGACCTCTACATCTGCCTCGGCCCCTAGAAATATCGGCTCAGGGGCAACATTATCGATCATTACATCAAACGTTCTCACCATCTGTGAGAGAATAGAATGACAAGGATCAAACTTTGAAATCTATAAATCCGCACGAGGGAAATAAAAGAAGTGAAGCTTCCTAATAGTTTTGTAGCCTCTCGAAGATAAGTAAAGAAGTTGTTTTACCAATAACGCAAGACCCTACTAAACTTGCTTATGACTCGTAGCACCTATGAACCTAGAGCTCTGATACCAACTTGTCACGACCTAAAATCCTTCATTAGGAGTCGTGGCGGCACCTCCCTAGGACTAGGTAAGCCTAACACATAGTGAGTTATTAACATATTTAAACCAATTAATCATTAAACATAAACAGGTAATTGCTATAATAACCAACAACCATCAACAGAGGTACAATATCCCAAAATCGATAGTACAAATCATAAGCCTTTCTAATAATAACAAAAAATATCAAATATATCACGGTTTGCATTAGAAATAAACAATAACAAATTAAAACTCCAGGAGGTGACTTTGAGGCTTGCGAACACGACGGAAGGTATACCTTGAAGTCTTCATAGGAATACACAATCAAATATCTAATGACCAAAAATCTCCAAGGTTCTGGATCTGCAAAAAAATCTATAGCAAGCGTAGCATTAGTACACCATAGTGGTACCCAATAAGTATCAAGAATAATCTCGATAAAGTAGTGACGAGGTACAGTCAGGACACCTACTTGACATAATAACTTGTACACGTGTTGATATAAAACTAACTGAGGAACGAATATCAATATAAAGCTAACATGGAAAGAATTAACAATATAACACTAGGAGATGGAAAGTAGAAGCAGCCAATGGCAATAGGGAGTAAACATGTAATAATGCCATAAAGTAATCAGAACACAGTTAAGTCTTAGTGAAACAAAGTAAGGAAAAAGACGTAACAATCTCGAGTCCCAAATTACGAATCATAATCACTTGGCATCTCATGCCCACATTACCAATCACAACCGCACGAACAACTCATGTGTTGCACGGAGAACTCATGTGCCAATACCATTAATTCCTCAGCTTTGCACGAACAACTCACGTGCTAATATTAATCACAAGCGCACCACTTAAAATTCTGCTCGCTAAATGAATATAGTATAGTATAATATTGTATCCACATTGATTAGAGTTAAACTGTATTTTTGTATTTTCTAGTATGATTGCTATCCAAGATAATCAGCAATTGAGAGTTGTATGATTTCTAACTAAAGTTATATAAGAATCTAAACTATTGACTAGTGACAATTGAAACAAGGAATAAGCATAGAAGGTTATCAATGGGAGAAGATAGGGTTTTCATAAGATAGGTGCAAGATAATTGTTTGGGATCTAACTCTATATAATTCACTTCTAATGTTCAAGTGAGTCTCTCGAATTCACTCAATTATTAGTTCAAATGTTTACTAGAAACTCCTCTCTCGATTAAGTCTCAACCTCATAAGATGAACCAATTTAAGTTTAGCGAAGATATGCAAGAATGCGCAGTGGATTGGTCTTTAGGACAACCACTCTCGATTATCCTCCTAACTAGATCTAATCAATATTCAAGTAGCCTCTTTTGATTACTAAGAATAATGAATGAACTTAACCAAAATTACAATGAAAGAAAATCACAAGTTATGCCTCTCGATTACATGAACAAGTGAATATAAATGCAATAATTAAATCATCCAAAAATGCTTCAATACATAAAACTAGAGTTAATATCCACAAACAAATATCAATACACCAAATCCATCAAAATCTAAAGAGAACCACTCCTTGGACATGGAGTAATTCATCACAAATATAATAAAAATATGGGAAAACATAAATTCAATCCAAACTCGTGTCTTGAGTGAGGAAGGAATGATGTGCTTTTGCTCCTGAAACTCTTCCTTAGCCTCCTTAGGTCAATTATGTGTCAAAAGTCCAGAAAATAACATTTTTCCATGTATTTGTACCATGTAGGTTCGGGCCCATACGAAAACACCTTCTCCTAGCCGAAATAGGACATTAACTCTGTAAAATTTGCACAGGCGCGCTGCATGGGGGCGATGTGCCATGCCACACGTTAGTGGAGATCTTCAGGAAGCTTAACAATTCAACATGCAGCAAAAATACAATGTTGCGTTGCACTAGTGCAAATTTCTCAGAGTACTACTCAAATCTTACGTTTTGATGTCCAGACTTGGTCCTCAACCACCAAACACAATCCCGTCTTAATACTTTGGGCTTTTACTCAGACTTCAAAGTTCCAAGTAGCTTGAATTAGCTCCATAACATTTGCATCACTTGGAATCAATCCTACAAGGCATAAAACACACAATAAGTGCAAAACATTAGAAATTAAAGCTCAAACTCAATTAAAGTGTAGTGAATTAGAGTGCAATAAATGCCTAAAATACGTGATTATAGCCTACCATAAGTTAATAATACCCCATATCCGCATTGATAACTTATGTGCCAATAGCCCAACATACGCAAAAAGGCATGTATATGAGGATATGTATACAAGGTTAATAAACTACACGATTCATACTCCTGGATTGATATAGGTGACATGCTACAGTATATGCTTGTGCAAGTGTACTATCACAACTCAAATCAAAAGGTAAGATTAGAGACACCGAGTTGCACATAGGAAACAACAGAACGAAACTTGTAATACGCATGACACACACGAGAAGGTCATACCACCATATAATTATCATTAATAATGTTGCCCCCGGGCCATAACAAATCATCCCCGACATAGCCCCTCCTGTCTCGCCATGTTCGCAACAATAAAGTAAGTGCCTGCCTTCTCTTGCCACAGGCGCATAATAGTTATCCCACCTTGTCTCGCCACATGTGCAAACCCAACATATATAGATCTTCTTGTCATGCCGCATGTGAAAACATCAATAATAACAATAGCACAGACAACTCACATGCGAAACACCTCGAAAATCCTCTCAACAATCATTCATGTGCCAAAATTATAACAAAATAATATAACTACTCGCACCACATGTTCTCATATACCACAACATTTCCATAATAACAATTCCAATTACCACAACTACATGCAGCTTACGGCTCAACAATACCAAGTATAACAAGAACAACAATAACACGATGGTACGACAAGTTAATCAACACAAGAATTCCAACAATACAAGGAAACAAAAGAATGATCTGAACAATGAAAGACATAACAAGTAACAATGACTTCAAGTAAGAGTAGTTCAACAATAAGAGAGACAACATGTAACACCGACTTCAAATACGAATAATCAACCATGGAAGAGATAATAGGTAATAAAAGCATCAAATAAGAATAATAACTATGAAGGAGATAGCATGTAGCATCGACTTTAAATTAGAATAATCAGCTATAGAACATGTAGCATGTTAATAAAGAGGAAACAATTATAATAAAAGCACGTACGAGTATATTTGGCGATAAAAGATAGAACATGAACCAACAACTTCAGATAAGCCATATAAGATTAAATTTAACAATGGATTGATATAACACGATGGAACAACTTTAATTTAATGTACATAAGAAACATAAGAGTTTGAATCGGTCAAATTTCCACGTATAAGATTGTGCACATGTTCGTTACCTCGTGTACACGTCTTTCACGTAATTCAAATTGTGCAAACAAATCAATCCCTATGGGGTTGTTCCCCCACATAAGGCTAGGCAAGATAATTATCTCAAAAGCCCTCAATCAATACTCAAAAATAAATTTTTCTTTACAATTCACCTCCACTCGGCCCAAATCTAACAAAAATTGACTTAATAATATCAAATAATGCAAGAGAAATTAATTCAATTAAGTAAACTACGATCTTTGCACAATTCCTCAAAAGTGAACAAAAGTCAATGGTCAAAACCTAGATCCAAGGGTAGATTCCGATTACCCATAATCCCACGAGTCTACATATATGTTTTGTATCAAAATTTGAGTTCGACTCTGAAAATCAAAATTTTCATTTTTCACAACATAGACAAAATTTCCCAGAATTTCACTTTGATTCACAATAATTGATATTAAATCTCATATATAATCATGTAAAATAGTTGGAAATTTATCAAAATTACTTACCCAATGATTATAGATGAAAATCCCTCCTCAAAATTGCCTCCTACCTAGTCTAGGGTTCAAAGATATTAAAATGAGGTTAAAATCCCGAATTCCAACCCTTATGTTCAGGTGGAGGTATCACAAAAGTGACCTGGGTTTCGCAAATGCGAACTTCACAAATGAGAAGAATGATCACAAAAGAGACAATCCTCACCCATGTTGTATACGGTCAAAATCGAGGAGTATGATTTTGAAGGCTTAATCAGGTTATATGCCCGAGTTCGGGCGACTCGAAGCGGGTGTCGTATCGAACTAAAGGGGCCTCTACCTCAGGGAAGCTGATCGAGTATCTAGAACGGGCTACATCGAGGGAGGCATTGTCTCAAAGTCAATCAAGAAAGAGCGGGAACTCCTAGGACACGTGAACCTGGGTATTAATTGTAGGATAAGGGATGTACGAAATGGTAGAAATCCGTACTAGGCCGTTATACACATGTACCAATAAGATTCTTTACCTTTATGAGAAAGGTACTATGTTAGGATTTTCTCCTCCTATATAAAGGGGACCCAATCATATTATAAGAGATCAGATCATTCATTTCAATAGAACATTCTTATTCTTCTCGTTTAACGTGCTCTCAAAATATTCTTCAGCTTTATTTCTTTTACTTTATTGTTCATACTTTATTATTCTTAGCTGACCTTGAGGTCCCTAGATAAGTCAAGCTCGAGGACCCCTACTATTACAACAACACTGATTTGGTTCTTTATTTCTCCTTACTTAAGCTCAATATTACTTGTATAATCACTAGTATTAGAATATATCATGTATCTTTAAAACCACAAAATATCTTTAATTGTTAAGCTCATTTTTCGAGGTAAACACCTGCTGATGTCGCAAATTCGACGCTATCATCGTAAATATGAAGGTTGAACATATTGCAAAAGTGACCTAGTGATCATAATTGCTATCACTGCCTAGCCTATACCCCTTCGTAAAAGCGAACAAAATGTTCGCAAATGCGAAACCAACAGACCCTAGCCATTATCGCAAATATTATCCCTTCATTGTATTTGCTAGTATCGCAAATGCAATCCATATTTTGTAGATGCGAGACTTGAAGCACCCGTGCAAAAATAGCATAACTTAAACTGTATCAAACACTCTAAAATACGTCAGAAACTCACCCGAGCCCTCAGGGCTCCAAACCAAACATCAACACAAATCTAAAAACATATCACAAACTCTCTTGCGAGATAAATTCATCAAAATAACATCCGAAACCATGAATCGGACCTCCAAAACACATGTAATTATATGAAAATCAAGAACTTCAAAAAAATACAATTGCGCATTCGAATTCTATCAAATCAACTCGAAATGATGCCAAACTTTGCAGACAAGTTACAAATAATGTAACGGACTTATTTCAAGCCTCAAATCAAAATCTAAATTTGATAGTTATGAAGTCAACCTATGGTCAAATTTATCAAAATACTATGTCTTTAAATGGCCAACTTTCGGCAAAATAAACTAAATCAACCTGGGACCTCCGAATTCGATTCAGGGCATATGTTCAAGTACAAATTTATGGTACAAACCTACCGAAGTCATCAATACACCATTCCAGAGTCATTTTGACAAAAGTTAAACCTTGATCAACATTTCCAACTTAATCTTCTAAAATGAGAATCACTCAACCAAAGAAATCCCGAAATATCCGAAAATTGAAATCGACCATGCACGCAAGTCATATTACATAATGTGAACCCACTCAAGGCCTCAAACTACTAAATAGAATGATAAAGCTTAAAATGGCCGATCGGATCGTTACAAAAGGTTGTCACAATGGCTATTGGGTGACATTGAAAATAAAGCCTAAGCTTTCGAGAGGCAACTACGAGAGCTAAAGCTAGATTTTTGAGTATCGAGTATCTGTTGCTGATAATATTTTACTATCATAATATACAATAAACTTCTTCTTCTCGTACCAAAACAGCAGTTACCGCTACTTTCGAGACCGCTTGATAAATTAGCAGTTGCTCGCCTTCCCCCGCTACGGGTTTCTTATTGTAGTTGTTTTTGTGCCAAAGTTTGTTATGAAAGAAGTGTTTTCTTCATCCTCTAGGTTCATCTTGATCTAATTGTACCCGAAGTAAGCATCAAGTAAATGCATTAGCTCATGCCCGACCGTCGCATCAATCATTTGATTAATGTTCGGCCACGAGAATGAGTCTTTAGGGCACGCCTTATTTTGGATCCTTTTAGTCCACACACATCCTAAATTTATTATTCTTTTTAGGTACTACAACTATGTTGGCTAACCATTCTGGATACTTTACTTCTTGAATCGAACAATTGTTAAGTAGTCTGGTTACCTCTTCCTTAACAAACTTGTTCCCAACCTCTGTTATTGGGCATTTATTTTGCTTTACCGGTGGGAATTTTTGATCTAGACATAGTTTGTAGACCATTATCTCCAATGGATACCTATCATATTCATGTGCGACTATGTAAAGCAGTCAATGTTAGCTTTAAGAAAATTTATAAACTCTAACTTGAGATTAAGTTTTAACCCCCTTCCCAAATGAAACTTTCGTTCCAAAAACTCCTCGAACAAAGCCACCTGCTTGAGCTCTTCTGGGGTCGGCTTGGTCGCATCCATCTCCTTTGGTACCTGAAAAGAACTCAAAACCTGGTAAGATTTCGATGACTTTTTCGCCTTTATCATCTTCATTTGGTAAGCGAGAAGGCATCAGTTCCTATAATTGCTATTTGTTGGGTTCTTTTGCCTTTCTTCTGGAAATGGCCACCGCGTTCATCTCCCTTACCACTAGTTGGTCTCCTCTTATCTTTTTGATCCCTTATAACATAGAAAATTTAGCAGTTGGTGATATGTCAAGGGCACAACCTTTATCCCATATATCCACGACCTTTCGAGGATCACGTTATAGCCCATGTCACCATCTACTTCTTCGAACATGGTGTCCCTCATTAGACCTTTGGTGTGAGTGGGTAGCGAAATCTCTCCTCGGTCGTCACACATATCAGGTAGAAGCCATCTAGGGGATCTGTGGCCAAAATAATGTTCACGGTTAATTTCGCTTGTTCCAAAACTCACCATTTGTATGATACTGGACGAACATCCTAGATCAACCAAAACACACTTAATTTTGAAATCTAAGACATTAAGTAAAATTACCGGTGCGTCATTGTACTGTAGGAGAAGTCTGTCAGCATTTTTTTCCATTAGGGTAATATCGTCTTCTGGGACTTCACGCACCCTCTTGCCATTAGTCACTAATGTTTTCAATCTTTTTTGCTACCGAGAATGTCAGTCCATTGACATTGCTCTCTCTGAAGATGATGTTGATTGTCATCCGAGGTGACCCCGCTGTTGTCTTTGAGGGCTCCATGTTTCGGCTCCGACCATAATTGATTTTTGTGTAGTAACTTAGAAACTCTTTAAGATGGACATTTATTAACATTGCCACCCCCCGCAAAGATGTAGGAAGTCCCTAGCTTTATGGCCGTGAGTCCCATGGAATTCACACCATAAACGGGGTTCTGTCTAGCTATGATCCGATTCATTTGGTTTCAAAAATTGGGCTTCTTTGATATTTCTCATTGCCGACACTAATTCTATTATGCTAATGATAAACTTATAATTTGACAATCTAGGATATGCAGCATCTTGGGCACTTGTCATCTATTTTCCTGCAGCAACCTGCTGCTTATTCCATGATCCTCCCTTCTATTGGAAACAAACCTATCCGATGACTTAAATCATTTACTACTACGCACATCAATCCTTTCGTACGGTAGAAGACGACCCCTAGAGGACCTCCGATCTACATCAAAGTCACTTTTATATGTCGACCTCGTCCCTTGGTTGGTACTGATGATCCAAGTTGATCATCTTCTATCCTTATTTTTTACTCATAGCAGTTATGGACATCAGCACATGTGATTTCCTGAAACTCGAGCAATCTCTCCTTTAATTTCGGGAGGCATCAGAACTTAGTGGATTCAGACCCTTTGTGATTGCCTCCGCTGCTCACTTATCCGGAACCGTCGGCAGCAACATCCTTTCTTTCTGAAATCGGATTACGAATTACCGCAACATCTTGGATTCTCCTTGCAGTATTCTGAATATGTCCGCCTTTCTGGCCTCAACCTTTCTTGCTCTAGCATGGTCCAAACATTTCACGAATATGAAAGCATTTCAAATAAATTGATTGAATGCTCAGGTAAGTGGGATTACCATGTTAGGGTTCCGTTTGTAAGGGTTTTGCCAAACTTCTTCAACAAAACTGACTCGATCTTATCTTGAGCCAAATCATTTCCTTTTACTAGCGTGGTGTAGGTTGTGATGTAGTCATATGGATCCGAAGTCCTATCACACTTTGGTATGTCTCACATTTTGAATCTCTTTGGAATTCACTCTGGTGCTGCACTTGGCTTAAACGGCAACTACGTGTACTTTTTGGAATGGGGACCCTTTAGTACCGTCGGCACACCCAAACTCTGATCCGTCTGAGCATGAAACTCATTCGCATTCTAATCCATTCATTCATTCATCTCTCTCATGAATCTCATGAGCTCAATTTTAAAAGGATCACTCATGTTATTTTTCTAAAATCCACTACCGGTACCCCCGACTCCTTCAAAACCGACCCCATCCCATAGACTGTTATTATTAGTCCTTTGTGCCGTCTGATTTGTGGGAGCATTAGGATGAACTAGGGACCTTCCATTACCATTGTTGGAAGCACCTAATAACTTCTGCTTTAATTTTTTCATCACACGATCTTGCCTTGAGAGGTGGTCCATGATCGCTCATTATTGTTAGCTCAAGAGTTTAACGTTTTCCACTACATGTCCATTCTCCACATCATCAAGATTTGGGTCCCGCACATGTCGAAGGTATTTCCCTTCACAAATGGGGGTTGTCTCATCCCGTTCTTCACGAGTTTCGCTGATGGAACGCTGAGACACCTCTCCCCATTTATCATGTGATCCAATATTGTGAACGTTGTTGACATCATTGGTTGCCATATCTGACTTTTACTTAAGAAAAAACTGAAATTTGTTAGTAGCAAATGAATGGATCAAAGCAACTACGCAACTATCTATGCCCCACGGTGGGCGCCAAACTATTTATCCGTAAAACGATGCAAGTGAATTTACAGCGTTGTTTATAGACAAGCGAATCGATTTGATCTGAAAATGATAAATAAATGAGAATAAAAATAAGATCAACAACTGAAATTAAAGAAAATAGCAAGCATGATATTTGTATTGGGGGAAATCAAATTAACGTTTCATTTTAATTATATGCTGACATGTCAAGACACGTGGATTAATCAAAGTCTGACAACTGACAGAAAGTACTCAAAGAGCTATGAGCCATGATAGGTACGGGAAAAAACACCATAAAATAAGAAAGAGACGGTTATTTGTATCTATTGGTAATTTGAAGAGACACGGGAAGAATGAACCTAGTTAGAAAAAAAGTACAAATACGTATTATCTGCAATTAATGAGAATCAATGAGAGGAATCGTTATAGAATCTTCATGAAATAGTTACAATTATTAGTTATAACGTTACATTAATGTCATTAATTGCTCATAATGGCTCTATTATGAGGATAGAGAAATGTAGTACTTAGAAATAAATATAAAAAGAGAGAAATAACATTTGTATGGACACACTGATTATAGCTGATATATACTTATTTACATTGCAAAAATCTACTTATTCTATTATTCTTTCAATATAAAATTTTCTTTTCTTATTACACAATCATTTCTTTATTCGATTATCAGTAACCCAAGTTTTTCTTAAAATTACGCTTTGACCGAAATTCCTATTTTTTGGTTAAACAAATTGATTCGTTATCGGAATCTGATAATCTATTACATTCGAAGTCGAATATTTCATCAAATCAATCATGTTGAATGTCAATGACAACAACCAGACAGATAATCAACACCAGGAGAATCAGCACGGCAATGGAACTCCGGTCCTTCCCCATGAAATTCTCCTCGACAATCTTGAGAAGGAACTCCTGCGGATCTCAGTCAAATATAAATGATCAATTTGAAAATAATGAGGCTATTAATAAAGCTTTGAAAAAGTTAATCGCTCAACAAGTCAGCAATGCTCTTGAGGCTTTCGCTAACTAGCTGGCTGTTGTACCACCAACACCTACTCCAAACAACAACACCTTAGAAAATCCTCGCTCAGGACTCGTTAACTCAGGCAGTGGAGGAACTCCTAGTGAATCTCGTGATGGAGGGTCAGGTAACCCAGCTAATTCTGATTTATAAAATTTAGTACTAACTTTGCAGAAACAGCTCAAGGAGCAGAGCGGTCACATAGAGCAGATGCCTGGAGTACTGCCCGTAAGCAAGGGAATAGATATGGACAAAGTCAAGTGTTTCTCCTTTACCAATTCCAAAGAAGTTCAAAATGCTTGATATTCCAAAATACGATGGGATAACTAATCCTCGGGATCACGTGACTGCATGCACGACCAGTGTAAAAGGAAATGACTTGACCAAGCAAGAAATTGAATAAGTATTGGTCAAAAAATTCGGAGAAACACTCACGAATGGAGCATTAACATGGTACTCATTTTTACCTGAAAATTATATTGATTTTTTGCTGAACTTGCAGATTCATTCATCAAGGCACATTCGGGAGCTTAAAAGGTTGAAAAACGAATGGAGGACATCTTTAAAATAAAACAAGTGATACAGAGATGCTCAGGGAATTCGTAGATAGATGTTAGCGTGAAAGGATGATATTGCCAAGCCTACTTGATAATTGGGCAGTTATGGCCTTCCCCGATAATTTAAATGGCAAAAGTTTGGAAGCTACGAGGAGTCTCAAAGAAAGTTGCGGGAATTTCCAACAACAACTTGGAATGATGTTTATAATAGATATAGCACGAAGCTGCGGATAGAAGAAGATACTATCATTCAACATCGGAAAGATGAATGGGTAGGTTCAAGACGGTCTGAAACTAAAAAAAGGCCTGGTAAAAGTACAAACCTTACATAGGACCAGCAGGAAGAGATTCACGTTCAAAACAGAAAAACCCAAGGTATGATTCTAGATCAAAAGACAGGGAGTCAGGATCATCATCAAGGTTTGGCAAGGAACGAAACATGCAGGATATGCGAGATGATGATAGAAGCTCAAAAGCAAAGATCGGAGGTTATAGTTTTAATGTTAGAACATCCGAGTTGGTGGCTATTTTAAGAAGCATGGGAGACAATGTACGGTGGCCAAAACAAATGAGATCAAACCCAACTAGGAGAAATCCCAATTTTTAGTGTGAGTTTCACAACGGTCATGGTCATAAAACGTCCGAATGCAGATTGTTACAAAGTGAAGTAGAACATTTATTAAAATAAGGGTATTTAACTGAATTGTTTAGTGAAAAGGGCAAGCAAGCATATATGAAAAATAGACAGGAATTGCCAAAACCTCCTTCCTAAAAAAGAACGGTTAATGTCATCAGTGGTGGAGAAGAGATCAATGGTGCAACATATATGGAAGCAAAGCAAGTGTCGAAAATTATTGATACCCATGGGAAATGAGTTTAACAGGTTTGGAAGAAGATAGTATTACATTTGATGATGCAAATACAGATGGCGTGCTAACCCCGCATAATGATGCACTCATAATATCTTTACTTGTACATGATACTAATGTCAAACGAGTTTTGATTGACCCGGGTAGTTCCGTGAATATTATTCTTTTAAGAGTGGTAAATGTGGTGCAAGCTGATGATAAGCTGATACCCAAGGCACACACCTTGTCTGGTTTTGACAACTCGAGCATCGTAACAAAAGGCGAGATAATCTCACCACATCCACAGAAGGAGTAGTTAAACACACCAAATTTTAAGTAGTAGAAATGGATACGGCTTACAATATGATTCTCGGCTGACCGTGGATTCATGAGATAGATGTTGTTCCATCTGCTTTACATCAAGTGATCAAATTCCCTCCACAATAGGGAATATGGAAAATCCGTCGTGACCAACAAGCATCTCGGAGTATTAACTCCATAGCAGATTCAAGCGCAAAAGGAAAAGAAAAATAACAATCACAGAACCCAGTTGAGGATGATGTAACACAAGCCTCAACTAAGCATGGACGAACATATGTAGACTCGAGGCCTGATACCATCCAAGAACCAGAAGAAAATAAAAATATCAAAACAACGATTGAGGAATCGGAATCTATAGTACTATTTGCACCTTTGCCTAATAGGAAAGTGTACATCGGGACTAACCTAAGACAAGAAATGAAATGTAAGTTGACTGAATTTTTAAAAGATAACGTAGATTATTTTGCCTGGTCCCATTTCGATATGACAGGTATACCACCGGAAGTGATGACCCATAAATTAAACAAAGATCCATCATACTCACCTGTCAAACAAAAGAAAAGAAAGCAAGGATGTTTCAAAAATCAGGTGATTCAAGATAAAGTGCAAAAACTTTGACAAATTGGGTCCATCTGCGAGGTAAAGCAGCCGAATTGGTTAGCTAATACTGTAGTAATACCTAAAAAGAATGGCAAGTGGCGAGTTTGTGTAGATTATACTGAAATAAATAAAGCTTGTCCTAAAGATTATTTTTCATTACCGCATATAGATCAACTAATTGATGTTACTGCAAGACATGAATTATTAAGCCTTTTAGATGCCTATTCAGGGTAGAATCAGATAAAAATGAATCCTGTAGATGAAGAAAAGACTTCATTTATAACAGACAGGGGGACTTACTATTACAAAGTAATGCCATTCGGTCTCAAGAATGTTGGGGCCACATATCAAAGGTTGGTGACCAAAATATTTCAAGAATACCTAGGGAAAACCATGGAGGTTTATATAGATGATATGCTGGTCAAGTCACAACAAGAAGGGGATCATATTCAACACTTGTCTGATACATTTCGGATTCTTCGTAAATTTGACATGAAATTAAATATTGAGAAATGCGCATTTGGAGTTTCATCAGGTAATTTCTTGGGATTTCTTATTTCTAACAGTGGAATTGAAGTAAATATCGCGCAGATTAAAGCTATTGAAGTAATTAGAGATATACTGACCAGTAAAAAAGAAGTACAGAGACTGATAGAAAGAATAGCTGCTTTGGGTAGATTTATTTCCAAGTCATTGAAAAATATTTCAGGTTCTTTGTAGCCCTAAAAAAGCAAGATCAATTTGAATGGATTGCAGAATGTCAATAGGTGCTTAAAAATTTGAAAGTATACTTGTCAAATCCAACGTTGCTCGCAAAACCAAAAGATGGGGAAAAACTACTCATTTATCTTCCTGTCTCAGAAGTAGCGGTAAGTGTTGTGTTAGTTCCAGAGGACCAAGGTAAACAATCTCTGATTTATTATGTTATTTTTGACATCCAATTTTGTCCCTCATTCCTTCTAATTAATTGTCTTGAGCTTCTAAGTTACTAATAAACTGAATATCATATTTTACTACTATTTTTTATTACACTTGTCACTACTACTATTATTAGTATTAATATTTGTATTAGTTTTAGTATTAGCGTTAGTGTTCATACTACTACTACTATTATTATTATTATTCTTATAATTACTACTTTTACTATTATTATTATTATTATTATTATTATTAATATTATTATTATTATTGTTATTATTATTTTATCTCTAATACTAGGGGTGTTTATGGTTCGGTGTGGATCAGTTTTTCCCAAAAAAGAAACCAAACCAAGCAAGTCGGTTTTTCAAATATTAGAACCAAATCAAACCAATTAAGTCGGTTTTTTCTCGATTCGGTTTATGTCGGGTTTTGTCGGTTTTTCGGTTATTTGTCGGGTTTTTTCTTAAATATACGATATACACTACCAAACACATATTTTAGCGACCACATTTTCAACGTAACACTATCAAATCAATTGCCCTTTTAGAAATCTATTATTTACCAAGATATATTGATGATAATTGAATTAAATAGTGATGAATAATTTAAGGACTCAATTAAAAAAATATTATTTTTAACACGAAATGGATTCTTACACTTAACAAAAGAAAACTACCAATCAAATTAGAATGTAAAGGTAAAGAACTATCTAAAAGTACAAACTATTAACGTTTACCACAAAAATTTTGAAACTTTGTATAAAAATATACATATATATAGGTGTAATAATGAATTTGAAATAGCTACTTCTATAGTCGGTTTGGTTCGGATTTTTTTCGGTTTTTCTGATTAAAACCATAACCAAACCAAATTTGATCGATTTTTAAAATTCAAAACCAAAACCAAATCAAATAAAAAAGTATCGGTTTTTTTGATCGGTTTGGTTTGATTTTCGGTTTGCTTCGGTTTTTCGGATTTTTATGAACACCCTTAACTACTACTATTAGTATTACTATTCTTGTTGTTAATATTATTAATATTACTAATTCATTATACTATTACTATTCTACTATTATTATTGTTAATATTATTATTATTATTATTATTATAATACATTGAAAAAATTAATTAAGCCTAATAAAGAAGCCCATCAAAATTTCCAACAAACAGCTCATTTGATGCCAAAAATTCTGAATAAATGAGCCTTAAATAGCAGCTCGTACCTGAAAATATCACTCAAGCCCAATGTCACGACCCCAGTTCACCCTCCATGAATATGTCGTGATGACACCTAGTCCCTATGACTAGGTAAGTCTAACAATGCGGAAGATAAACCAAAATATGCGGAAGAAAATAAATAAAACTGAACTGGTAAAATAAACAGAGTTTAAGGTGCCGTTCGGCACATACCACAACAATTCTCAAAGCTAACAAAACTTTCCAAAACCCGGAAACTCACAAATCACAAGCTAAGGGATACATAAGAAGCTCTGACTCAAGAATATCTATACAAAGGAGAAAATACTGGAAGAACTATACTTATTTCAGAAAAGCTGGAAAGGGACTCCTCGGTCTGCGAACGTAGCAGATATACCTTGAAGTCTCTTCCAATACACCTCCTTCCAAGGCTGGCAGAACTGAACGGGAGTACCTGTATCTGCACAACAAAAATGTGCAGAAGAGTAGTATGAGCACATCACGGCGGTGCCCAGTAAGTACCAAGACTAACCTCGGTTGGGTAGTGACGAGGAACAGTCAAGGCACCTACCGGTCGATAAACAGTATATTCATAGGAACAATGGTAATGACATATGAATATGTAAAGAATGCGTGAACGACCAAAAATGCTACAATTCACAATAA